>PKML01064561.1:36714-66717 GCA_002933935.1 Eutrema yunnanense | reverse complement strand
AAAAAAACAAAAATTAATTGTTTCCTTAATTTGTGTGCATACTACTAAAACATCACTTAATTCAGAACAGAGGGAGTATAAATTAAGGTTTTAATTTTGTGTTAATTTGTGATAATCCAATTGCAGGTTTCAGCTTGTAAAAATGTGTTTCCCCGATACCAGAAGATCCTCCAACAAGAGCGACTCAAATAGCTATATTAGAGAAGACAATCGACACTTGTACATATATATATATACTTACAATTACAGCTATATGTAAATAAATATACGTACCAAATGCAACATCTTCTGGCATTAGCAAAAAAAAAAAAATGTGCAACATCTTCTGGGTTTTGGTCTCTCCTTTCGAGTTTCAGGTAACAAAATCCACCTCACTGTTTTTTTCTATTATTTTTTTTTGTAACAATGTTTTTTTCTATTTTTAGGTTAATTATTATTTCCATACGGAACACCAACTTGCATATATTATTAAACTTGATTATTGAATACTAAAGTTGCTTTAATCACTATCATTTTCGGAGTGTGTGAGTCATATATAGTGGAGGTAACCAATTTGAGTTGTGTTTTTTTTTTGTTACAGAAAGGTCCAAAGGATAATCTGTAAAGGAGGGAAGAACAGATAACGAATGGGGCTTAATATAACACAATGCTTTTCCATGTGAGGATTACAAAAGACAACTCCAATGAATTGGCAGTTGTTACTATATTATAGATATTTTAATTTAGGAGAATCATTTATAGGAGTTCTTATTTACTTTAATGAATGATCCACCGTTACACTTTTGTCTTTTTGTTTTGTTTGTATATATAAAACCATATTTACTTCAACGAGATAAGAAGCCGAAGGCAACTTTCTTCCAGTTCTCTCTTTCTTCTTTTATAGTATAAAAAGAACAGAAACAAAATATATATATATGTATGTGTTTATAAGTTTGCATATGTGCGTATGGACCTTTGTACAACTCTTAGACCTCAAGAAAATGTGAACCTAACGTTTAAAATGGTTCATTTACTTATGTGATAATCGAATTCAAAATCTTGTTGTAAAAGATGTGTTTCACCCACACAAATGTGATAATCGAATTCAAGGGCCTTAAAACTGGACAATATCTATTGAGAACATGATTTTTTTCTTTTCTTTTTGACAATGACAACAGAAAACCTTAAATAGACTTACCTACCCTATCCTGAGGAGTGACTAGTTAGGACCAAAACAGTAAAGGTTAGTAGGAGACCAATCAAAACACGTGGTTAACCGGAAGTCCGCAGGCTTTATCCGCAAAAATTTGTAATCCCATGATTCTAATTTCGTTTTTTCGTGTTTCATATTAAAATGTTTTTTTTATTATTTTTGATTAAACTCGAAAGTAATCCCTATTAGCCAAACTTCACCAGAAACTAATGGGCCACGACCCAAGCCCACAAAGATCCATTTGAGCAATCGATTTGATGTTTTACAATCCAATGCCATCACGTGTAATTAAGTTCTGTTGTTTATCTCTTCTCATTGTTGTTTTATATATCTTGTGGTTGTAAGTAAGAATGTACTGTGTGTGTGAGAAGTGATATCAAAAAGTACTTTCTTGTCTTGGTCTTCTTCTGGGTTTTTCACAGGAACTTTCATGGTATCAGAGCTATGGAAGGCCTTCCCGATTCAACTCCGACTATAACAATCTCGCAGTGTGTTACTCTCAAGCTCAATGAGAAGAACTATCTCCTATGGAAACTTCAGTTCGAGCAGTTCCTCTCCAGCCAGTCGCTACTTGGCTTTGTTACCGGCGAAATGCCGAAACCGGCACCAACAATGACCACACAGAACGGTGATCAGACTGTTGAAGCCAGCAACCCAGATTTTGTGAAGTGGGTACGTACAGATCAGCTTGTCATGGCCTGGTTATTTGGATCCCTCTCTGAAGATGCCTTGAAAGGTGTGTATGGTCTTAAATCATCTCAAGAGGTATGGCTTTATCTTGCTAAGAAATATAACCGGGTATCAGCTACAAGGAAGCTTGATCTGCACAGAAAAATGCAAGCCACAACTAAGATGCAGAAATCTATGATTCAATATGTGTCTGAGATTAAGTCTCTTTGTGACCAGTTAGATTCTATTGGATCTCCTATTTCTGACCATGAGAAGATTTATGGCTTACTTAATGGTCTTGGCAGAGAGTATGAGTCTATATCTACTGTGATTGAAAACTCTATGGATGATGCTTCTGGTCTGAGCTTTGAGGATGCGGTTTTCAAACTTACTGGTTTTGATGATAAGTTACAATCATATCAGACATCTGCTGAAGTCTCTCCCCATTTAGCTTTTAATAGTGAAAGGGGCGGCTATTTTCAACCATACAACAACAGAGGTGGCTATAGAGGTGGTTACTCCAACCGTGGAAGAGGTTTTAACAGAGGAGGTTACAGAGGTAGAGGTGCTTATTCCACTCGCGGTCGAGGCTTTCAACAACAATTTGCCTCGGGTGCAAATACAGATTTAACTACAAGATCAATTTGTCAAATCTGTGGAAGAACAGGTCACTCTGCAGTGCGATGCTACAATAGATATGATCAAGATTATGAGAGTACTGCTCCACACAATGCACTAGCTGCGATGAAGCTGTCTGATCAAGGGAAAGAATCAGGACATGAGTGGTATCCTGATACTGGTGCAACATCTCATATTACCAACTCCACTGTACAACTTCAGACAGCTCAACCTTACTCAGGTGATGATTCTGTGATAGTAGGAAATGGTGATTTTCTCCCTATTACTCATATTGGGTCCATTGCTCTACCAACTCTTCAAGGTACTTTACCTTTAGAAGATGTTTTGGTCTGTCCTGATATAACAAAGTCTCTTTTGTCTGTCTCAAAGCTCATTGCAGACTTTCCATGTTCTTTCACATTCGATTCTGATTCTGTTTGTGTGAAGGACAAGAGGACAAATCAGCTTCTCACACGAGGAATCAGACATAAGGATTTGTACATGTTGGAGAATCCACAGTTCTTGGCATACTACTCTACAAGACAACAGTCTACGAGCGATGAAGTATGGCATCAAAGACTTGGGCATCCAAACAATGACATTCTCCAACATCTTTCAAGAACTAAGGCTATAGTTATGAATAAGACAAGCACCCGTATGTGTGATGCTTGTCAGTTGGGAAAACTTTGCAAACTCCCTTTTCTTTCTTCTGATTTTGTTGCATCTAGACCCCTTGAATGTATCCACTGTGACTTGTGGGGTCCATCTCCCACCGTTTCTGCTCAGGGTTTTCAGTATTATGTGATCTTTATTGATAATTTCTCTCGATTCACCTGGTTTTATCCTCTTAAAAGAAAATCAGATTTCTATTCAGTTTTTCTTCTCTTTCAACAATTGGTTGAGAATCAGTTTCTTCAAAAGATTGCTTTGTTTCAGTGTGATGGAGGAGGTGAATTTGTGAGCACAAAGTTCATCACTCATTTAGCCAACAGTGGAATAAAACAACTCATTTCATGTCCTCATACTCCGCAACAAAATGGACTTGCGGAACGAAAACACAGGCATGTCACAGAACTTGGTCTCTCCATGATGTTTTATAGCAAGGTTCCTCAACAATTATGGGTTGAAGCGTTTTTTACGGCTAATTTTCTTGGAAATCTGCTGCCATCTTCTGTCACGACATGAAATCAAAGTCCCTATGAGATGTTATACGGCAAACCACCAGTTTATACATCTCTTAGAGTCTTTGGCTGCGCTTGCTATCCATACTTGGGAGATTATGCCAAGAACAAGTTTGATCCGAAATCACTTCAGTGTGTGTTCTTGGGATACAATGAAAAGTACAAAGGGTATCGTTGCTTATTTCCCCCTACAGGCAGAGTCTACATAAGTAGACATGTCCTGTTTGATGAGAAAATATTTCCCTTTGCAAATGTCTACAAAGAGTTTCACACGATGTCTTCATCCCCTCTTTTCTCTGCTTGGCAAACTAGTGCTTTGCAGTCTACTTCTGATTCTACAGTAATCGAAGATCTTCCTGCTGGCTCTTCCACAAGAGAACCTGTGATGCCTACCACTTATGAAATGGGAAGTCCTGAGTATATGACAGACCCTGATTCTGTTCATATAAACAATAACAACTTCCTTGCTTCATCTGATGAGACAGACATCACAGAACAACCTCAATTGTCTTCACAAGAAGTGTCGTCATCGTTGTTCACTGAGGAAGACTTTCCTCCATTATCTGCAGCAGCATCTCCTCCTCAAGATACACAGCCTAGTCACTCAATGACAACACGTGCAAGATCAGGAATTGTTAAGCCGAATCCTAAATATGCACTTTTTACAGTTAAGGAAAACTATCCAGAACCTAAGACGGTTGAGTCTGCGCTTAAAGATGCTGGTTGGACAAATGCAATGGGAGAAGAAATGAGTACAATGCGTGAAGTTGATGTTTTTGATCTTGTGCCACCTGAAGAAGCTGACAATGTCTTAGGATGCAGGTGGGTTTTTAAAACAAAGCTTCACGCAGATGGAACACTGGATCGATTGAAAGCTCGACTTGTTGCTAAAGGGTATGATCAAGAAGAAGGCGTAGACTTTGTTGAGACATTCAGCCCAGTCGTTAGAACTGCAACAGTTAGACTGATTCTTGATGTTGCTGTCACAAAAAGGTGGAACATAAAACAACTTGATGTTAAAAATGCGTTTCTTCATGGTGATCTAAAAGAAACAGTCTATATGGTTCAGCCACCTGGTTTTGAAGACCCTGCTAGACCAAACTATGTTTGCAAACTAAAGAAAGCTATTTATGGCCTTAAACAAGCGCCAAGAGCCTGGTTTGACAAGTTCAGCTCTTATCTTCTTTAGTTTGGTTTCTCTTGTAGCATTCCTGACCCATCACTTTTTGTGTATATCAACGGCAATGATATAATGTATCTTCTCTTGTATGTTGATGATATGGTGCTTACCGGCAATAATGATGTGTTGATTCAGAAGCTTCTTGACAGTCTCAACACAGAATTTAGAATGAAGGATATGGGTCCTTTGCACTATTTCCTTGGCATTCAAGCACACTTTCACAAAGATGGTCTATTCCTGAGCCAAGAGAAGTATGCAACAGACCTTCTTGTTACTGCAGGGATGAAAGATTGTGCACCAATGCATACACCGTTGCCTCTTCAACTGGATAAGGTCTTTGATCAGCAAGAGCCCTTCTCGGATCCTACCTATTTCAGGAGTCTAGCTGGAAAATTACAATATATGACGCTAACAAGGCCAGATATACAGTTTGCAGTCAACTTTGTTTGTCAAAAAATGCATTCTCCAACGGTTTCAGACTATCAACTGTTGAAACGTATTCTCAGATACTTAAAAGGCACATTACAGATGGGAATCAACTTGAATGCTAATACAGATCTAACATTGCGTGCCTATAGTGATAGTGACTGGGCTGGATGTAAAGATACAAGACGTTCAACAGGGGGTTTCTGCACATTCCTTAGTACAAATATTATTTCATGGTCTGCAAAGAGACATCCAACCGTCTCAAGATCCTCAACTGAGGCAGAATATCGGTCTTTGTCTTTTGCTGCCGAAGAACTCAAATGGATTGTCTCTCTTCTCACAGACATTGGTATCCCTCAATCATATGTGCCACAGTTGTTGTGTGACAATCTCTCCTCTATTTATCTTACAGCCAATCCAGCTTTACACTCGAGATCAAAGCATTTTGATGTTGACTTCCATTACGTGCGTGAAAGGGTGGCACTTGGAGCTCTAGAAGTAAAACACATCCCTGCTTCCCTTCAGTTAGCCGACATCTTTACGAAGTCCTTACCTCAGGAACCGTTCTTCAGCTTGCGACACAAACTTGGTGTTGGACTTCCTCCCAACACAAGTTTGAGGGGGTGTATTAGCCAAACTTCACCAGAAACTAATGGGCCACGACCCAAGCCCTCAAAGATCCATTTGAGCAATCGATTTGATGTTTTACAATCCAATGCCATCACGTGTAATTAAGTTCTGTTGTTTATCTCTTCTCATTGTTGTTTTATATATCTTGTGGTTGTAAGTAAGAATGTACTGTGTGTGTGAGAAGTGATATCAAAAAGTACTTTCTTGTCTTGGTCTTCTTCTGGGTTTTTCACAGGAACTTTCAATCCCAGGTCCTTAAAGGGCTCAGACTAATCTCCTGAGCGTCTGAGCGGGAGTGACACAACCCACTTATAATGCTCCACTTGACAAATAATTAGTGTGATAATTCCACACCCGGGAGGATTCGATCCCTGGTCTAGATCCATAGAGCCGAACCTCACCCCGAATGGAAACTACCCCACTACAACCTCTTAGTTTTCAATTAACATGTTTAACTACACGTAGGCGTACTGTCGAAAACAAATTCCGATGGACCAAAACTGTTTGGAATTTTCTGTAAGAATAAAAATATGTATATTAGAAAAATAATTTTTTTTCTCAAGAAAAAAGTACACTTCCATTCTATTAAAAGTAATCTGCATCCAAACACTCACCGTTTATTTTTACAAACTTAAATATATAAATATAATATATTTTAAAAAATTTTTGACGGGTGAGAAGTGGTGTTGAATATATGTGGTTTAAAATATTTTATTAGACAACATACAAAAGATTTTCGAGATTTTTTTTGGTTTAATATATTAAAAATAAATAATATTAAAGAATAAATCAGAAAAATATTTATAGAATTGTCAAACATGAATTTATAAAATAAATAATGTTAAACAAAATATTTTTCCAGAAATAATATTAAATAATAAAAAAATTTGGAAAAATATTAAATCATATTAGATTTTAAAGATTTTAAGTTGGAAATATCAAACGAAATTGTTTAAATTCCGCTAAATTTTCCGATTTTAACTTAAATCATAAAAATTTATTTTAATATATTAAATTAATGTTTTAAAATCTGACCGAGAAACAAACTAAAGAGTCTTTCGGATTACCGGATCAGTGGATTGACCCGGTTCGATACAGTCCGATCGCAATCAACAATTAGTGAAATTATATATATATATATAGTATGAAAACTAATAAATCTCTAAGATAAGTTTGAAAAAATATTGACAAAGTAATTATTATTGTAGTTCATAAAGTATTATTCATAAACGAAAGAATATCATAAAGTACGAGATTGTAAAATCAGAATGACTCAATAAGAACAATAAATGAAACCTTTTGATTGCACTATAATTTTTTACTTAACCATGATCTATCCGGGTTAACGATTATATCAGTTTGATATTAGCAATTCGTAGCTAACAATTGGTGCGGTGAACATGGCTCTGATACCAATTGTTAGCTACGAATTGCTAATATCGGTCCCTCTTCAAAGCTAAGAGATTTTGTTCATAGAACAAACTAGATACGTTTCTTTCTTTAGATAATTTTCTTCATACTTGATTCCATATTTAACAATGTTTAAATACATGAAGGGAAGAAACTAACTACTAATAGAACGTGAAGAAGTGGGGATACAATCCCATTAATTAAGGAGAACAAAAGCCACATCTAATATATCTTTGACCACGTCCATATTGGTTTACTTTGGTTAACCGGTTAGTCCTCATCACTAACTCATCGTATATAACCTAAAGAATGGTTTCTTTTTTAACAAATTTTTTTGTTTTGGTCGAAACCGCTGCATATATAACGCTTTGTTTCTTTAAATGCATATAAATAATAAAAGTAATTACTATCAAAACATCAAATATCTTAATAATATTTGAAAAACATGTTAATAATTCTAAAGATAATGGATGTTCAAAGCGATTTAAAGTTGTTGATCATGTTCTAAAACTTTCAGTTAATAATTCTAATGATATTTATTCTGGAAAATCAATATAATTTTTTTTTTCAAAAACAGTATATTACTTTGTAAGGCCATTAATGATAATTTATTTTTATTACAATTCTATCAGTATATTATAATTATTGAAAATTAGTAAAAAGAAAAAAAAAACAACTTGGAAAAAAGCAAACAATAACAACTTTTTGGGTAAAGCAAAAGCATAATATGAGAAACAAATAACAGAAAATAAAAATTGAAGAATATTACTTATTAATAATTATACCAAAAAAATGTAACAATACAAAAGACTCAAAAAAAAAAAAAACCAATTTATAACGTTAGCCTAAGCGAATGATTTCCTATTACTTTTATGTTTATAATAAATTTTTTAAAAAATGCATAAAAATGCTGCCTCACCCTCCGGATTTTTTTTTTTTAACACTTTATTAGATTTTATTAAGCATAGGTAGAAACCAAATTGAAATACAAAGGTGGGATACCGATATCCGGGAAACAAAGCCCGATTTTCGAGTGCCAAATTGAAACAAGATTACAAGGAAAACCAAAGCAAACAAACTCGCAATTCCAATCAAAGCAAAAATCGATAAACCTGAAAAAAGAACCTCACACCCTCCGGATTTACTCCTCATCTTTTTGTTTCATTTTCTCGTTCCGTGAACTGTGCTAAGCTGCTCTTTTGTATTTAAACAATTCTTCCGTTACTAGAGATTATCTGTCAATTGAAATAGTTTGCTCCAAAAAAAATATCTCTATAATATTACTAGTATGTGATCCGCGCTACGCGCGGACGTGAACACAATTTTGTTAATGGATTTGTCTCTATTAGCTTAAAAACTGTAGATTGTTTATTCTTAAGTTTTTTTTCCTTTCTTAATTTTATGTTTATTTATGTATTTGTTTAGTGAGTGATCCACAATTTGAATTTTGTTTTAGTTGACTATTTATTCAATTAGTTGGTTTTTAAAAGTTAAGTTTTTGTCATTTTAAAGTTTAGAGAATTGTATATTTTTTAACCCAACTGAATACTAATAAAATAAATACTTCGAAATAGGGTTAGTTTTGTATAGTCCGAAAGTTACTTCGAATACTAATAAAAGAAAAGTTAGTTTTGTGAATTTAGAATTCTCCGAACTTTAAAAAAAATACTTCAAAATAAGTCACTGTATTTTTATCTATTTTTACCTAAAACCGAATACTAATAAAATGTTCAGAATTTACTATTATTCATCTTCGATGATCCAGTGTTGGTGACTACAAAATGAATCTAATTTTATTTGAAAAATGATTTAATTTTTATCACTAATTTATTATCAAAATTATCGTAGATGTATAGGTTAATGGGAACATTTGAGATAATATGAACCGATTTGGAAAAATATAAGAAATATGGGGTCGAACGTCGATTCAAACATTTAAAGAGAGAGAGAGAGAGTTCTTGTGAATAGGATTATCCTGTAAAAAACATTATTCACTGCTCTAAAACCCTCGTCTTCTCCGATATCTTCCCCCATCGCCGGTGAGATTTCACTTTCAATTTCAAACACAAAGGGTGTGATACGCGCAGACGTGGTAAACAATTTTCTTAATCTAATGGTATTTTATTTTATTTGGTCTCGTAGTTAATTTAATTATCTCTATCAACTTAAGATATGTGTATTTGTTTTTTTTTTTTAAAAAGTATGATCATCTATGTGTTTATTTATTGGATGGTACACATTTTTACCTCTTTTTTTCTTTGGTAATCAATTTTATGCAATTAGTTGAGTTTTTTAAAAGGAAGATATTTACATTTTAAAGGGAAGATATTTACATTTTAAAGTTGCATAATAATTTTTTTTATTTTGTTTCATGTGAAGTTATTATTTTTGGAGTGTTTCATGTATGATTTTAACCCTATTTATGTGTGCAATATGTTTGTGATTCCTAAATCTATTTTTCTTTTATTTTTGTTGAAAAAGATTTCCATATATAACTGATTGTTTGAAGTCACAACATTTGTTTGATTTTATTTAGAATAAATCTAATCCATAATTTATAAACACTAAATTCTATAGTTTTTCTAAA
This sequence comes from Eutrema yunnanense, assembly GCA_002933935.1. Classification (NCBI taxonomy): domain Eukaryota; kingdom Viridiplantae; phylum Streptophyta; class Magnoliopsida; order Brassicales; family Brassicaceae; genus Eutrema; species Eutrema yunnanense. The sequence continues at coordinate 56,824 of PKML01064561.1, read as the reverse complement.
CTATATAAATAAACTGATAAAAGTAAATTATTAAATTGAAATTTCTTTAGATTAATTCAATATAATCTATCTTCTATTAAGTAAATGTCTTTTCAAATTCTAGGGAAAACTATTGTATTAATGGATGGTAATTATTATGAGAATTGAAATATATTTACATCACATGATATATATTTTGCATATACAAAACTTTTATTTTCTTCTCCTGTTGTAGTTACATTTATTTTTTTTTTTTTTGTTAAAAATAATATCACAAAACACAACGATCTTAAATTTTCAAACTTAATTTATATTTTTGTGTAAATACTTTTAATATGTTTCTTAATTTTTTTGGCTCTTATTCTCTTTTTCATAGTTATGTATAATTGCAATTATTATGTTAAGTATACCTAAATTTTATTTATTTGTCTCTTTATTAGATGTAAAACTTGTCAACTTATATTTTGCTTTATGAATTTAGTTACACATTTAACTTATTTGTTTAATTGTTAGGACTTGTTTGATATTTTAGTTTTTTTTATAATATTTGCGATACAACTTAACCTAATTAAATATTTATAAAAATTGAAATATATTATGATAACCAAATTTATTAAACCTGTTATTATTTCAAAGAACGATATTCATATAAGTTTATTATTATTTTCTTGTTTAATTTAGAATATGAATAATGCCTTTTCAAATTCTTTTCATAATATTAAAACCAAATTTATAATTAATATATGTATATAGTATGTCTATTAAATTTTTGGGATGCTGAGGTGGCAGCATGAGAAGAGAGAAAAGCTTACTTTATATATATAGATTTAAGAAGACATTTTTGAAAATAAACTTTGTTTTGTAAATTATTACATGAAATGTCATTACAAATAACATAGAATAATTGAAATAGGAAAGAATATAATAATCTTTTAAAATTATTGATTAAAATATGGAAAGTGATTATTTATTATTTAATTTTTAATTATTTTTAATAATATATATTTTAAAATAATAATCAATCCATATACAGAGGATACAATAAAAAAATTTATTCAAAATCTTGCTATATTTTTTACAATAATTTATTATATTTTATTTGAATATATATCAAAACAAAAGTTGACAAATATTTTACTAATTTTATAAAAAGTTAGACACAAAAAAACTATTTTCTTAAGAGTTCGTATACTAACCACAAAAACCATAGTCATTTAACGATGCATATTAGAGTTATGTTTTCAACAATATAAGTTTTTGCGGATTAGCCTGAATAATATTTTAGTTCACTGCAAAACGGGTTAAATAAACAAATTCTTACAAACTGACATCTTTATCTATAATCATTAGTTACATATAAAAGCAATTTTCTTAAATTTCAAAATAATTTATGTAAAAAACATTATCCCGCCACTATAATTAGCGCGGCTTAAGTCCTAGTACATATTAAAAAATATATATATATTCATAGATTTCTCGTTAAATTTTTATATTGTGTAAGCTAATCTCAGTAATAAATTCTGGTTGAGGAAAAAACCAGAATAAAATGTTACTTATTTAATATCCCTTAATATAACTACTATGTGAAAACAAAAAAAATGAAAAAGAAGATATGTTTTGGTCGCGTAGGTGATTCCGTTTTCCCATCCACGTTTCTTTGTAAATACACAACCTCCAAATCCAATTAGACCGAATCATCAAGTATACAGTTTTTATACGCTACCGAAAACTACTCCAAGAGTCTAACAACTTGCCCCTCGATTTCCTCGCTTCCCCGTTATAAACCAAAAGCGTCGATTTTGGGGATTATTCAAGATCTTACTCGTTTGAAGATCAAGATGGGGAAGGTTTTTATGGTGGAGCTGGTAGGGCAAATCTACAGTTGCAAACACTGTAACACCCATCTTTCTACAGACCAAGACATCATGTCCAAGGTTTGATCTATTCAATTATCTCCATTATGTTTCTTCTTCTTCTTTTTTTTCGTTGCTACTCAAATGATTTTTTTCATCTAGGGTACATATTAAATTTGGTGTTCTTGTCATTAATCTGATTACAGTTATCCGAATTTTCAGTGGTTCCTTACCATGTGATTCATTCTCACCACCACATTGTTTAATGTCAATTTTTGTTTTTGAGTTTACTCAGTATTGCATCTTATAACTTGTCTGAGACTGAGATCATATATATATCAGGTGTAATTAAAGTAAAACCAAACTTTTGCATATTTTATTCTCTTTCTGATGCAAACATGGATTCTTTGCATCCTGAGTTCATAACTTTCATATTAATCTTTCACAAAAACACTGCATTATTCTAACTCTTAAAAAGGTTTTGATGTCTATTAATTTATCAAGAACTTATAATTTATAGTTACTGACTTTTTGTGTTTTATGTAGTCTTTTCAATGCAAGTATGGACAAGCTTATCTCTTCAATAAAGTGTAAGTTTTCTGATTTCTTATAATCAAATCGGGGCTATTAGTCTGTTGTCTATACTTCTAATAACGTTTTTTATTTGTTGGTGATGATCTTATAGTGTAAACATTTCTATTGGAAAGAAAGAAGACAAAATGATGATAACTGGACTTTATACCGTAACTGACATTTTCTGTGTTGGTTGTGGATCAAACGTTGGATGGAAATACGTAAGACAAAACTCATTTAGACATGTTCGATTCGATTCTGGACTAGTTAAACTTGGTTTTGTGTGTTTATGTTTCCAGGAGACTGCCCATGATATGAGCCAGAAGTACAAGGAAGGAAAATCTGTTCTTGAATTGTGAGAGCCCATTCTTGTTTTTAAAAAAATAAAAATAAAAAAATCAAGCTATCACATTTCCAAGTTCCAACATAAACACAAATTTCACAACATTTGATTCAAGAATGTAATTGAGGTTTGATCCCGAATGTTGATTTTGTTACCATTATTTTGTTTGTTTGTAACAGGTATAAGATTTTGGGTCCTCATGATAGCAACGACTTGGTTTGTCAACAAATTTCACAACTTTTGATTCAATAATCACAACTTTTCCTTCTCTTTCTCAGATTTCTTTTAAGATGTACATCCTTCGACTTTGGTTTATTTTTGATTTTTTTTTTTTGGTTCTGTATCAAGTAATTATATTTGGTACCCGTAGTGATAGCCTGGTTTGATAGATTCTAGTCTAATTTATCTTTGAATGAATAACTACAAATTATGTTTGATGATTCTAGGAAATAATTATGACTTCTATCTCTAGTAAGGTTCAAATGAAACTATGTTATGCTAATAGTGCCTATTCTTGTTTAGTTGCTTCGCGCAAAACAAAAACGATATTGGAAATGGGAATACTACGTGGTAACCGAAACCCAAACCAAACTGAATTGAAAATACATTATTGAAACCTCAATTTTTGGTTGAAAATATTTGGGTACGTTATTTCCCATCCCCTCCGATAAGTATCACATAGTAACAGATACACACAAAGTTTTACCCTCGTCTCAGTTCCCCATAGTTTGAAAGTTCAAAACCTATTTCCACATCAAATAAAAGTTCGAAACTTAAATATCCACCAAATTAGGAGGAAGTAAGACGAGGATAAAACTTTGTATGGATCTGTTACCATGTGATAAATTCGGAGGAAAATAGGTCGTTTACCCAAAATATTTCAAACTAAAAAATATACTATATTTTGCAAGAAGACTAAATCCAGGCTGAAATCCAAACTTTATCAAATTAAATCAAATAGAACGAGTTTTGATTTCTGTACTTTTAAATCCAAAAAACCGGAACGAACACACACAAGTTTTCGTTGATCTTTGTTGATGAGAAGAGGACGGAAATGAGACTAATTTTTGTTGATGAAATTACTTTTGTGTGTTTGGAACGATGAAAAACGTATACATATATTGGTTATCTTAAACTCGAAGAAGATATTACAAAGATACTTCTCCACTGTCCAAAATGATAATTTTTCCTTTGGGCTCTCCATTGTCTTGTCCCTGCGCTTCGATCTTGCGCACTACTTCCATGCCAGACAATACCTTACCGAACACAACGTGATGTCCGTCCAACCTTTTTCCAAAAACAAGAAAAACTGTCAAAGATCTCATAATCACTCACATTGTCGAAAACAGAATCACAATCAAGATTACAGATTCTGGAGACAGGAATATAAATCAAATAGCCTACTTACCAACTCGTGGTGACGGTTGTGATGAAGAACTGTGAACCGTTGGAATCTGGTCCCGAGTTTGCCATTGATAATACTCCTGAAATCCATTTGCGGACTCAACCCAGTAACTCCTTTTTTTATATATATAATTATGTATCGAGTTTATTGGCCTTAGAGAGGTAGCTTTAGCGTACCTGGCCCAGTGTGTTTGAGTTTGAAGTTCTCATCTGCAAATTTATCGCCATAGATCGACTCTCCACCTCGCCCATCGCCTCGTGTAAAATCTCCACCCTGAATCATGAAGCTAGGAATGATCCTATGGAAGCTGCTTCCTTTGAAATAGAGTGGTTTCCCCATGTTTCCAACTCCTTTTTCTCCTGCACCAGAGGAGGATAAACATCAAACCCAAAGAGTCTCTTGTCTCAGAAGAGGCATGGCTCAAAAAATTAAAGACCATGAGTTTTAAAGGGGAAACAAAGGTTACTTGGATACCCGTGCAAAGTGCTCGAAAGTTCTCTGCAAAGAAGGAAAGCATGAAGTCGGTAAGGAAAGCGGCTCAACGGCAAAAAAGAAAGAGAGACAATGTGAAGATTTTTCATCACTCTAACTTGAAACTGTACCTGCAGTTTTAGGAACTATCTTCCCAAAAAGCCCGATGAGAATCCGCCCTATATACATGAAAAATATATGCAAATTTTACTCTATTTGCATGAGCTTGTACAAGAGTTGTGAGTTTCAAGAAAACAGTGTATTTGAAAGAAAAAAGGAAAAGAGCATTTTCTGATTCAAAGACTAACGTTTTGTAAATCACACAAACCATCCACTAATGTGTTTAAGCAGCTGAGGCAAATCCTGAATTGGAAGCATCCTTAATCAACTATTCGATTCACTAAACACTTAACCCATTTCTAAGACCAAATCACAATCAGAACTTTTGGTTTAAATTCCAAATCAAATAGGAAAAAGGAGGAAACTTTGAACCTGCTGGTGAACCATTGATCTGAATGTCAAAGTAAACTTTGTGCGTGACTCCCTCTAAATCCTCTCCTACCTGAAAATTTCCAACCCTAATTACAAAGTCTGATCACACCTTTACAAATTCAATCAATGCTCACCTGATCAGCAATCTTCTGATTGACCGTAGGATCCGCAACATCAGTCAACTTAATCTGAGAAGAAAAATTTGCAAAATTGAAGCCACAAACGTAACGTAAGTAATGTCGCAGACCCAGATCGAGGAATACGGAACCTGAATGAGAGCAAGTATGACGAAGAGGACGACAATCCACAAGAGAGTGAGAGAAACCAATCTAGTCGCTGTAATCGCCATTACTCCGTCGTATTCTCTCCGGATCAAATCAAACTACAGTTATTTACAGAGTATATTGAAAATGTACCCTCAAATTATTAAATGCTTTCAATATGACCCCTACGTTTATAAATAGTTTGCACTGTGCAAGTTAGACCCAAAAATCGACGTGAACTTGACTACTTATGATTTCGGCGAATAATTATTTTATACTCGAAAATAGATTCATTGTTTTATTTTTTTCTTATTATTTGTGTACTAGTTTCTTCAAATAATTCACATTACTGTTTCAAATTCAGTTTTTTTTTAATATCTTCTCGACTTTACAATGTTAAACATCGAATTGTTGGATCCCACAATTCCTAGCTGGTTAGAGCAAGAAACGAACTTATCTAATTATTAATTTAAGTATTAAAAAAGAAAAGTCAACAACACTTATCTAATTATAAATTTGTAAAAAACATTTGCCGACAAAGAAAAATTATCGAAAATTCCACGTGGACCAATAATGCAAATCATTTTCCTTACATCCCAAGTTTTATGGAAAGTGAGTTTTGCGATCAAACGGCCAACGATAACTAAAAATTCCGATTGACCACAAATCCCTAAGGAGAAAGATCATTTGGTTCGATTTGCTTCTTGCTTGGATCGTTCGTTGTTCCAATGTCGAAGCAAACATACAAAGTCTGTTTCTGCTTCCGTCGGAGGTATCGGCACACGGTGTCGGTTGCTCCGCCTGAGATCAAGACCGTTTTCGATAATTACTCCGACAAAGGGCTCATGACTGTCGATCTTCTCCTTAGGTTCCTCATCGATGTTCAGAAGCAAGATCAAGCGACGAGAGAGGAAGCTCAAGCGATTGTCAATGCCTCATCTTCTTCTCTTCTTCATCGGAATGGTCTCCATCTTGATGCTTTCTTCAAATACCTCTTTCGTGTTAACAACTCTCCTCTTGCTTCTCATGAGGTGATTTCTTCTTTGAGATTGATACTCGATTTTCTGATTTTACACATTTCCTCTGTTTGAATTTTTTTTTGATTCTTGACTTTGTGACTCAGGTGCATCAAGACATGGATGCTCCATTATCACATTATTTCATATTTACAGGGCATAATTCGTATTTAACCGGTAATCAGCTGAGCAGTGACTGCAGTGAAGTACCTATAATAGAAGCATTGAAGAAAGGTGTCAGGGTTATTGAACTCGATCTTTGGCCAAACTCCGATGAAGATGGTATCGATGTTCTTCATGGAAGGTAATATATATATATATATATATATTAGTCATCCAATGAATGATGGTTTGTTGTTCTGTTCTTTATATATTAAAAAAAAGTGTATCGATCGGACCGGACCGTTTTAATAGGACTCTTACATCGCCTGTGGAGCTGATCAGATGTCTAAGTGCTATTAGAACACACGCCTTTGATGTGTCTGATTATCCAGTCGTTGTGACCCTTGAAGATCATCTTACTCCCAAACTGCAGGCTAAAGTTGCTGAGGTGAGAGCTTATATTTTGCATTTCTCTGAGAACTTTCTTTGCTTTGGTTGCTCACTATAATGATTTAGAGATGTTGTGTTCTAGATGGTTACTGAAGCATTTGGAGAAATGTTGTTTGCTCCTCCTTCCGGGGAATGCTTAAAGGAGTTCCCATCGCCCGCGTCTTTGAAAAAGCGTATTATCATCTCAACCAAACCTCCCAAAGAGTACAAGAAAGCAAAAGATGAGGATGTGGTGAAGAAAGGTAAGACTTTGGGTGATGAAGAAGTTTGGGGAAGAGAAGTTCCAACCTTTATTCCAAGGGACACAAGTGATGACAAGGTTTGTGTGTGTAGAAACCTTTATTATTTTCATGGGTTTTTCATATGTATATATAAGTTGGTTTTTTTTTATTTCTTTCTTGTTGTAGAATGATTCAAATGGAGATGATGATGACGATGATGATGATGATGATGATGATGATGATGATGAAGGAGATACGTTTAAGAAGAATGCGCCACCACAATATAAGAATCTGATTGCAATCCAGGCTGGGAAACCGAAAGGCGGAATGACTGAATGTTTGAAAGTGGATCCTGATAAAGTAAGACGGCTTAGCTTGAGTGAAGAACAACTCGAAAAGGCCTCAGAAAAATATGCCAAACAGATTGTGAGGTATTCCCTTGAATTCATACTCATCTTCATTCATCAAAGAATCAAACCAGTCTAACATAGATCATTTAACCAAATCTCCAAAAGAACATATTCTGTTTCCAAAGAATCTCTGTTGATCATAGAGTATTGTAGATTTACTCAGAGGAATTTGCTTCGGATTTATCCAAAAGGAACTAGAATTACTTCATCAAATTACAATCCACTAGTTGGCTGGAGCCATGGTGCTCAAATGGTGGCTTTCAATATGCAGGTTTCCTCTTAATGTTTTTACATCTCCAAGTTTTCTTCAAATTAAAAGTTCTCTGTTCCATTCCCTTTAACAGAACATAAAATCATATTCCACAGCCACATACTGAATTCTTGAAATGATTCTATATTGTGAAGGGGAAGGGAAGATCATTTTGGGTGATGCAAGGAATGTTTAGAGCCAATGGAGGATGTGGATACATCAAGAAACCCGATATTCTGCTGAAATCCGACGATGTGTTTGACCCGGAAGCTACATTGCCTGTAAAAACAACACTCAGGGTCAGATTTCTATCCTCTATTCTCTGTTTTGGTATATTCTTTGTTTTGGTAAAACCTCATGAACTTATAGTGTTTTTGATTTCTTTATATATCTTTTTAGGTAACTATATACATGGGAGAAGGATGGTACTACGATTTTCCTCACACACACTTTGATCGATATTCTCCACCTGATTTCTATACAAGGGTATAAATATCTGCAACCTTAAAGTTTTGGTTTTGAGGCTGAAACAGTGATACTGATCAAATGTTCACAATATTTTCAGGTTGGGATCGCTGGAGTCCCAGCGGATACGGTGATGAGGAAGACGAAAACGTTAGAGGATAATTGGATACCAGGTTGGAATGAGGTTTTTGAGTTCCCATTAACGGTTCCAGAGCTTGCTCTTTTGCGTATAGAGGTACATGAGTATGACATGTCGGAGAAAGATGATTTTGGAGGCCAAACATGCTTACCCGTTTGGGAACTGAGGCAAGGAATACGTGCTGTTCCTTTGCGTAACCAGGATGGGGTGAAGTGTAGATCCGTGAAGCTTCTTGTTCGGTTAGAGTTTGTGTGAGTATATAAACATAAGAAATGTTTTCCGGTTTAAAGCCCTTTAAACCGGTTCCGGTAAAGATAAGTAAACCGTGTTTGTGATTTCGGTTGGTGAGTTTGGTTATAGTGAGATTGTTCCGTAACATTTGAATGGTTGAATGAAGTAAACAAGAATAAACATGATATAGTCACAAACTTGCGAGGTCATTTGGTTTTGTTTATTCATTTTGCATCATACCGGAATTACGAAATGTAAATTGCAATTCTGTATATTCTTACAAACTGATGATATAAACATGTGGAATTGTGGAATCATTCCACCATTATGTTACCTTTTTTTTTTTTTTTTTTTTTTGAACAAACCACCATTATGTTACCAATCAAAGTTTTAATGTATGAAATTAAATATATTGTTGTTAATTAGATCCACCGTTATTAATAAATGCATATGATATCTAGTCCTGAGACACAAATGCATATGATGTCAAGTCCTGAGACATAAATGCATATATATATTTGGAATCAACTCCATTTTTTTTTCACGGCTCCATTTTTAACTCCAAAATTAGAGTAAAACTCAACTTCAGTTTGGAGTTGCTCCATTTTTCCATTTTTGAGAAAAAATGGAGCAATACATTGGAGATGCTCTAATTTATCTTTTTCTCTATATTTCCGTCGAAACCACGATAAAAAAATCCAACCGTAAGTGTTAGATCTCTATCTCTTGCTCGAAATTGTTTGTTGCAACGTGTATTGATTCATTCATTGTATTTGATTTGTCAATGTCCTTCTCCTTGTAGCATTAGATATGTTGTTTTTCCTCTTGTTCAACTGTCTAGATGTGGATTAGATGTTTACAAATCTAACCATAATTTATTTTTCCTCTCTAATTTTTTCAGAATTTTTTTAAAAATTTGCAGAAAATCTGTTTCCAATAAGTCTTTCACCGAGTAAGAATTACGGTGAGAAACACAAGAAGTTTAAGAAAAACCCCACCGAAAAAGAACGTGAGTTTGATGTGTATGTTTATTGGGATTTTGATAATTTACCTCTTCCAAAATTGTATGACCATACTTTACTGTTATCGAAAATAACAACGGCATTGAGAACGTTGAGGAAAGAGTACGTCGTAAAAGGTTTTTGGGGGTTCGGAGACTCTATAAGACACTTCGATCAGAAGCAATTAACAATCCTTGGAACACAAAATATCAAAATCTACGATTTACCAAAGATCGATAGACAAAGTGGTATGAATCAAATCAATTTATTATTATGTTTTTTTTTTAATTGTTTTAATTAATTTAATTTTCTAACAGCTACGGCCAAGCAAAATACGGCCCAACATGCTTCGAATGGTGACAACGGTTTGAGCGATGTGGAACAAATAATTTAGGAGGTGCAGTGCGATTTTAGTGCAGAGCGGTTGGAAAAAACGCATCATGCGAAATAAGTGCGGTTACTACGGAACAAGCGGTTCGTGACAATATTTGAATGGTGAATATCACAAGTACGGTGCACTCCTCTTTTGTTAGCTACATTTCTCTTTTGATAATATTTTCTAGCTTTGTCCATATTCTTATGTATAAAAAAATGATATAACAAAACCATAATATCAGAAAACCATGGATGATTATTCATAGATACCAAACTGAATTGACATATTTTTTATTATTTTTTTCAGGTATGTCAGATTTTGTGCTTATGCAAGATATGATATTGGAGGCGATGGATTCCGGACCTCTTGGGAATATACTGGTGATAATAAATGATGTGGATTTTGCTAGGCCTTAAAAAAACAGAGGATTTTCTGTTTTACTTGCAAAGAAGAAAAAATCGAATGAAAGCTTATAGAAGGAGAAAAATATGATTTTGTTAACCTAGAAGACGAAAGACAAAAATATTTTAAAGATTAATTTTTTTGTTTTGTTTTTGTTGTATGTTTGACTTTGACCTAACGTTTTGACATATATAATTTTTTGTTATATGTCCTCTTCACTTACTTCATATAACTAACTTCACCGTAATTTTTTCTTTATATAGTCATACAATTTTTTCTTTATAATCAGAAGCGTCATTACAAGTTGATTCCCTTGTTATATAATAATAATTAAAAAAAAAAATTTCATTCAATTCATCACTTATCTGAATTTAAACTCAAAACCGGTTTTAAATTTCATAGAAGATACAATTTCTACACCTTTAATCAGCTCAATTCGAATCTCCGGAGTTGCTTATTTTCTCCGTCGGATCCTCTTCCTCGGGAGGCATCTTATCCATGGCACCGTGGTTGCCATCAAGGAGATCGCCATGGCGCGGCTTAACAAGAAGTTGCAAGATAGTCTCATGTCAGAAGATCAATCATTCAAACATCATCGGCTTTATTGACATGATCGAGGTATTCTTCTCTTGTTGCTAGGATTTTCGTTTTCTTCTGCGATGAGTCTTAGATGCTAGCTTAATAAGCTATGTTTTGGGTTGGATTTTAGGATTTAACTCTCTCTCTCTGTTTCTGAGTATCTCGTTGGTTGCTTTGTCTTGGTAAAGTAGAATCAGAACAGTCATAATATGGAATGATGTAGCTCGTATAAGTTGTGCCATTGCTGGATGAAATATCCAAATATCTAAGGCTCTTTGGCTTCTTAAATTTCTTCCATTTGGTGGAATTCTAAAAATGTGTTAGCTTTGTTGAAATATCACAACTAGAAAAATGGGTCCTAGGCATGGAATTTAGCTTGGCGAGTGTTGAGTTTAGATATTTAGCACTTTTGAACTCTGTAGACGTTGTAGGCTGATGTTATAACTTGTATTGGAAATGGTAAATGCATAGAGTGTGTTGGTACCAGATCTCGACCTACGAGATCTGGCCCATTAAGGGCCCTATAACAATATATTCTTTAAACGTATAGGCTTGGCCCAATATATCAAGCCACCTATATCTCGAGCTCGCAAGGACGATCTCAACAACTTGCGGTCTGCAATGACGAGGTCAAGGGCGGTTCCTAGATTCAAGGCATACGCGGCGACGCGATATCTGGAAGTGGTTCGGCTCGATGGCGAGTATAAAGAAACATCGCGGCTTAGGTTTAAAGATATTCCTTTTCAGCTAAAAACATATTACTTGTAAAATCTGTCAGAGACTTCTCTGCTTGTAAAAGATCTTTATTGATTCAATACAAATCAAATTCATCGAGTTCAGATCCATATCTACATTTGATTCAAAGATAGAAACTCGCCCATCAAATATTTCTCCCTAAATCATACAAAAAACTAGGTGTGCGATCCCGCATCCACAGAGTGCATATGGATCTAATTGCGAGATGATGGTTTTCTGTGTTCTGAAATTTGATTTAGGCTCCCGGGAAAATACATCTGGTGTTGGAGTATTGCAAATGTGGTGATCTGTTTATTCAGAGTCATGGAAGAATCCCTAATGCTACTGCTAACCATTTCTTGCAGCAGTTAGGTAAATTCTTCTACCAGCTAAGGTTCTTTCGTTCTTGAAACAGAATCTTCTTCTATCCACATATGATAATGAGATGAAATCAATCAAAGCTGTAATGAAAGATGAAATAATTCTGTAGATTCTTACAATTGATGAAAAATAAACATGCGGAATTGTGGAATCATTTGACATTCCACAATTATGAGATTTAGCAACCTACTAGTCAAAGCTGTAATGTATGATAGTTATTATACTGTTGTTAGATCCTCCGTTGTTAGTAAATGTATGATAGCTAATCCTCATTTTTGAAACACCAAAAAAAATATACAAGAAGTCATCTATTCGTTGCCGTCCTCACCGCCATCATGATTGCCCCACCACCGTGGCTGCCGCCACATTTTGTGAAAATAAAACTAATCATGTATATCTTCTTTTTATTTATTTATTTGTTCAAACATTCATGTATATCCTCTATGTAATTTAATTCCGTCTGAAAGAATTTTCAATACTAGTTAGTTGCATGGCCCATCGTGGATCATAATTCAATTTTGAAGTTAGAAACACCGCTCAATTTAAATGAATGGAAGTTAAATTAGCTAGCTGTCACGATAAAACTAACATAACCACAAAATAGTAGTAACACACATGATTTTATTTCACTGTGCTTTGCTGATATATGAATCCCTTACAATTAACATCATAGAAACATTGTGCAATTTGTGAATGCGTTTTGAGCTGGACTGAATTGAGCCTGAGACCAAGAAGTAAGAATAAGATGTTTCCCGGATCTATACCAATGTTAGAAACTGCATTAACTAATCAAAACATTATGTAAATATTTTATTTTATTTTGCTTAGGATGAAAACACATGTTGTAGTGATATATAAGGGTTTAGAAGTTTAAAACTATATATTTTTTTCTTTTGGATTTTATTGGTGTTCCTGTTTTTTTGGAACTACGGAAGCTTCACCGAAACTCAGCTTAACTTTGACTGATTCCCCTTGACCTTAATTAATGTTTTATTTGCTGTCCTTTTTTGGCAACAAATAGGCCCATACAAAAAAAGTTGACCTACATTAATTTCTCTCTTTTTTTTTGTATTTACCATACTAGTGGTATAGTAATAATTTCAAAAAAAATATTAAATATTCTAACAATGCATTTCGCCATTAACTATTTTTACTTTAAATACTTTGGAAGACAGAGGAAACTGTTGACCGCTAATAAAATTGGAATCTTCAAAGTCATACAGATTCGGATTTGTTTTGTTGGCATGATGACATGACATGTCAACCTAAAGAGAATATATATATAGTCACACGTCTAAGATGTAGACCCACTCTTCTACTTTTCTTTAAATTACAAGATTTTTGACCAAAAGGTCAAAAACAACGAAACCATAATTCCACATCTTCCTTCACACATTATCTTTCTAAAAACAATCCAATTTTAATCATTTCGCTCTCCGCTGGTCCAACTTATAAATTCCCTAACCAAAAAAGGTTAGACCACGAACATTGAATATTCGGACTCTCCTAAGCAGCTACCCTAAACATTATTTACAAAAAAAAAAAAATCATCCAAAAATATTATGAGAAAAACAACTAAAAAAAAATCAAAAATTATCTATGTAAAAAATCAGTCAAATATTGGGTTTTAATCTCTCTCAATCGGAGACAATAGAGCAAATGCCACTAGAGATACTCCCATGACTATCCCCACACAAATCTAATGCTCTCTCCAAATTCCCGACAATGTCAGTCATCGTCGGTCTATTTCTCCCCTCCGCATTCACACAGTGCATCGCCGTGTAAGCCACCAGCTCCACCGCATCTCCTTCCCCCAACTCCGGCGATCCAACTCTAGGATCCAAAATCCGACCCAACTCATCCGTCGTGATCGCCGGCACCGAATAATCCACCAAATGCACCGGAACACACCCTTCTTCCACATCACCACCGTTCTTAAAAATCGCTCTTTTTCCGGTCAGCATTTCCAACAACACAACTCCGAGTCCATACACATCGCTCTTATCCGTTAAAACATTGAGACTGTAATATTCTGGATCGATGTATCCCACCGTTCCCGCAGCTTTCATCGGACGGTGTTGATGATCTTTCCCCAGCTCTGGACCCATTAAGGATAACCCGAAATCCGAAACCCTAGCGACCCAATTCGAGTCGAGCAAGATGTTAGATGACTTTATGTCTCTGTGAATAATCGGCGGGACCGCGTAATTGTGCAGATACTCGATTCCTCTAGCCGCGTCTAACGCGATTTTGATCCGCATTTTCCACGAATTGATCAAACTACTGTGTTTCTCGACGTTGTTCTTGTCGTGTAGATGATCGTAGAGCGCACCGTTCTTCATGTAATCGTAGACCAGAAGCCTCTCTTCTCTTTCCTCGCAGTACCCAACGAGCCTCACCAAATGCTTATGGTGAAGCCTCGACAGAAACGCGATTTCCGAATCAAACGCGGTTTCTTTCTCCTGAATCTTCTTCATTTTCGCGTTCACTTCCCCGCGTTTGATCGCCACTTCTCTCCCATCGTTGAGTTTGCCTCTGTAAACAACACCGAAGCTTCCGGAACCGATTTTGTTCTCCAAGGAGAAGTTTCCGGTGGCGGAAGCGAGCTCCGAGAAGGAAAATTCTTCGGCTTTATCTGCGTGTTTCATCGACGATGTTCCGCTTCTCTGTCTCCTCATCGATAGCATTCTCGAGCCTTGACGTCTTATGGTTAACGACCGAGACGGTGGCGAGCTGTTTGACCGGCTATTTGAGCCGCCGCGAGTTATCGTCGGTTGGACCGAGTTATGAACTTTCTTCTTCCCCAAGCAAGCTCCGGTCCATAAACAGTAAACCACACTACAGATCCCAGCAAATGCTCCTATTGATCCAACGATCGCAAACGCTAACAATCCTCTGGTCAAGGCTTTCGACGGAGTAGAATTGGGTGACTGTGACGGTGGTGGAAAGGGTAATTGACTCGGAGGAGCCGCCTGAAATTGGGTCCGGCATGAATCACAGATCGAGCCACGACCAGAACAGAGCTTATCGGATTGTGGATAAACACCACAAGAGCAAAGAGATGATTCGACGCAGGGACCTGGTAAAATTTCTGTGAAAGGGAGGAAGATTCTTGAGAAATTGGAAGGGTTCCAACACATGACGGAGAGATTACTGGAAATTAACCCGCAGATTAGACCCGGCCCGGAAGAAATCGACTCGAAGGAGATCTGTTCCGTGACATTGTTGAATCTCTCTGCTCCACCTCCCCAGCAAATTACAGAATTGTTCGAAGTTCGCGTCGCGCAAGTGAAATTCGATCCGAGAGAGAGCTCCGAGTAATGGTAAGGTTGATTCGATGGAACATTGAGCTGCCCAGATTCGTTGTTTCCGATGCAAATCAAATTCCCAGTGGAGTTTAATCCACAAGCGTGTGATTCGCCTGCAGATATGCTTACCATCGTCGTGTTCCCGAATCCGGATTGGATCCGACCCGATTTCATCGGATCTCTTCCCCAGCAAAGGATTCGGTTATTTCGAATCGAAACGCCGCAGGAGAAACCAACGCCGGATGAAATTGACCGGAATCCCTCGTTCTCAGGCGTTGATTGATCACTTCTCCAGCATTTTAGGGAATTTGTGCCGTTAACGGTGGCGCAGATTTGGCTGTCGCCAACGGAGAGATTCTCGAGCAAAACGGTGTCATTTTGGTAGATTCGCTTACGGTCAAAAGAGTAGCTCCCGCTGTTGTCCCAGCAGAGAAGACTGTAGCCACCGGAGCGTACACCGCAGAGAGAATTCTCTCCGGCGGCGATGGAGGAGAAGGAGACGCCGGGATTTAGAGTGACGGTGTTACGAAGGCGCGTGTCGTAACAGAGGATACGCTGGGTGGGCTGGCCGGAAATCAAGGCGCAGACGGTGTCGGAGCCGTAGACGACGGCGTAAGTTGAACCTGAACCTAAGGCGATGGCAAGAATCGGGAGGAAGAAGACGACGATGAAGATAACGGCGACGGTGACGGAAAACGTCACGGTTGGAAAGAAAGACCTCTTCATCTACAGAGGTTGAATTCGACTACCGTCTTCGTCGATTCTAAGTCGGACTGGTTCATTTTCAGGAGTCAAGACTCTGCAAGAGAGAGATAGAGAGAGAGAGAGAAGAAAAAGAAGAAGAAGAAAAAGAAGAAGAAGAAGACGACGACGAAGAAAAGCGTTTTTCTTTTTAAGATTTGAGAGTCAAAACAGTNCTTTTAAACATTAACTCAGGTTCAAGTAATTTATATGAGAAACGTTATGGAAATTCGATACATGTCATAGTTTGTATGATTCCTAAATCAAAACATATCATACATTAGTTTTAACTATTGGTTATTAGCAAAGACACATCATTTTTGTAGAAGTTGAATCCATTTTTCTAGTAAAGTATGAGACTGCCAAATATGGATAGATTTATAAATAAAATAATTATAAAAAAAAACTAAGTAGAGAACTTTTGATGACCAACAAAAACTGTTTAATGTTTATAACATTCTAGTAAGATGGACTTGTATATAGTTACATATATATTAAAAAAGAAAGTTACATATATATTAAAAAAGTATAATGTCATAGTTAATTGGACTTTTTTTTGAACAATAGTTAAAAGAACTTAATATAGTTATATATTGTAATTGAGAGATCTTTTTGGTGAAACAAAATTGAGAAATTGAGGAAAAGAAATTGCCATAATATTTTTTCTAATGCGCATGTATTTTCTTAAGGAGTTCCCGTTGAAATAAAGAAAATTGATTGACGAAAAGTTCGAAAACTGAGAGGAAAATGATAGATTTGAAAAAGACAGAAAAAATCATAAAGCGTAACTTATTCAATGGTGGCCATATTTGACCAAAAACCCTTCTACTGAATATTATTGATAGCGTGGTTTCGTTGATTTGTGCCAAGCTACTAACAGATACGGAGTATTTAAATATTGCGTTTAACCGGTTCAACATAGTTTATTAATTTGATTAGGGTAGTTATATGTAAATGCAATGAAACTTGACAAAACTAAGAAAATACGTAAAAAGAAATTATGGAATCGGAACTCAATACTTATTTTCAGAATAATAATTAGAGGCATCTAAAAAAAACTTAAGCTTCTCTACTTCAGAAAAAGACTTGTTGCCAACTAGATGTCTCTTAGGGTAGGCGATGATGTAACTTTTGGTGACGGTTGTGTTATATATAGAGCTCGAGAACGGAAGGCTAATGTTCGGTATTTTTGTGAAGGAAAGAACTTTATTTCTCTTTCATGCTGATTTTTTTTTTTGAAACACAACTGCTTATATATAACTTTCTCACACATAATTTTCATCGAAAAGAAACAAAACATCTTTTGCGAGCCGGTCTGCAACAACATTTGCAGTTCATGGTATGAAACTACAAGAAAAAGACTCAAATTGATTGAGGTTAGCAGATATATCTGAGAGGATTCCATGAAGCTCCGAAGAACTAGATCCTGCGGAGATAGCTCGGATAGCCTGAAGGGAGTCAGATTGGAAAGCAATCGAAGAAAATCCCAGGACCAACGAGTGGTCAATCGCCGCTCGAAGAGCGAGGCATTCTGCCATCAAGGCAGAGCCTACAAAGGGTTCGGCTCGGGAGTGGCTGGATTCCCAAGTAGTTGAAGTACCTGAGAAGTGCCATCCCAAACCTGCAATTTGGTTTTCAAATCGTCTTAAAAAAAAAGAACATCGTCAATGGTTTTCAAATCAGATTGCCTTTAGATGGTTAAGTTGATCGACGAAAAGGAAGAAAATTGTACTTTGGTCTCATAAATTGATGAGTTGTATCATCTTCGTTCCATTTTTATTCATCTTAATATCCCTTATGTATTAAATGTTCATGTCGATTCCCTTGCGAAAATGGTCCGTTCACGCGGTATGTAGACTTTTTGGTTATGAATTAGATAATTTCTAAAACCAACTTATTTGAATCATCGTAATAATATATACTCCCTCCGTTTCTTTTTATAAGTAGTTTTAGAGATTTTGTTTTGTTTCACAATATAAATTGTTTTTATGTTTCTATGCAACTTTTACCTTTATCGAATATTGTGTGATCAATAATATTCTGCAGTTTTTTTTATGATTGGCTGGATTATTTTTAATTTATATATTAAATGATATTTTTTAGTAAAAGATGAGTTTCTTAATATTTGTGTTTTTAACCAAAACTACTTATTAAAAGAAACGGAGGGAGTAAAACATTTGACGTTTAAAAAAAAATAGATTAGTCTATCCAGTTTGGAGGAAGTTGTGGACGGGGGAAATTTATCTCAAACTACTGGTCAGTACTCAGTTGTTTTTCGCACCTTACAAAAAAATAAAAGACCTTTTAGTGAAAGCTAAAAACCAAAAATAGATGGAGACTTGGGAGAAGCCTTCTCTGAATTTTTTTTTTTTTGAATTGCTTCTCTGAATTTCATGCAAACATTTTCCACATTTTCCTTAAATGATTTTCTCCACATATTCATCAATAATAAGTTTTTTACTTGTATCCCCCCTATTCTCCTTTATTTGAAAGTTTATATATTTATTCTTTTGGATAATTTCAATTCTTTATTTCTGTCTATGGTACTTATCATAAATATTCTATTGAATACACACACATATACCTTTTTATTGTTATTTTTGTTAAAAGAAAAGTGTACACACATACATACTTGCATGAACTTCACGTCCTCGACTTATTATTATTATTTTTTTTAAATGTATTTTATAAATGTGTTTCAACCGCACTGAGTGATTAATATAGGCTGCAGCTTTCATAAAACTCTCTTGTTTAGATTTACGAGTGCTGGTATTCGTTGCAAAAAGGAACATATGCGACAAATAATGTCAAACCGTACTACATAGTAGTTAGGGGACTTAAGTTAATTAATCGATTTATTGTTCAAAATTGTCAAACCATTTATATTGTTTTTCATGTCAATAATCACGTAACACGTCCCTTTTACTACATATAAAAAGCAAAGTTATATTAATGATTTCAAACAATGAGTTCTATATTATTCCTTTTTCTAAGAAAATGCATGCAAGACTAGTTCTCAAATCGTGGATAGACGTGCGAAAAAAATAATTCGACACTAAACTAAAACTCGATCAAACCTGTGAAATACTAGTAAACTAAAAGAAATAGATTTCTTTAACGTAGAAAAACAAAATGAATCATCTGATTATCTCCGGAGCCATATACTTTTTTAACCTCACATTTCATCAAATTATATATGTATCTCTGAATGCAATAATGATTAACGAATTCCCATCACGCGTCATTTCATTGATATTGGTTTCCAGCGGAAATTCAATATAACATACTGTAAAATAAAATAAAGCAATCAGCAAATTAAAAGAAAAAAAGTAGATTTAATTTCATGGGAGTAGTTAGGCTTAATTAAGATGTAAAGAAGCCTTTAGAAGTCTAAGCACAGCTCAGAACGATATCCACTTATTAACAACAAACATAAGAAGGCCGACCAATACAATACATTATAAGAAAGAGAAACATGACAGGTCTTGTAATGTGTTCATTCACGAACTCTTTCGACCTGTAAAATGTGTTCAACAAACAATAAATTGATATTTTATTGTTTCTGGGGGGAGAGTGTAATAATGTTTGCCAGCTAAGATTAGGATTTAGGAACATTGACAATCTTTCTCAAAATGTTTTTTGCTGGATCCTGACATGACTTTCAACTCAATTCAGAATTTCAATCTAAGACAAATACCCTTTTTTGTTGGATCCTGTGAAAACAAAATATAGTATATTTACATCATATATGAGAATCATTGTCGTTTTTCTTAGATTTTTTTTTTTAAAATGTATATTATATTGATTGAATCTTCGTGGTCTAATATCGCGCGGGTTGAATTATCTATTTGAAAATAGTTAGGAATGAAAATTGATATCAGACCAAGCATAGTAAATTTTCTATTTGGAAATAATTAAAAATCA
>PKML01064561.1:19821-31720 GCA_002933935.1 Eutrema yunnanense | reverse complement strand
AAAAAAAAAAAAAAAAAAAAACAAGACAAGGTGGTCCAATTGTTTTATCATATGTCACAAATTGTTACGCGGTCCAAATCCAATTAATCTACCACCTGCCACATTGATAGATTACTGTTAATTATGCATATTAGATCTGTTCGTTAACGAAACGCTGCGGCAGCGACAAAAAAAACACCTATGAGGGAGAAAAAAAATAGTCGTTAATGGTCGCCGATGTTATTTGTGACGTTTTTCATGGACGCCAATATTTCAGCGACACTCCTCGTGTGTAAAATGATATGTCGCGTCTTTGCTCTGCGACACCAAACAGCTCCGTCAATGCCATTTCACTCTGTTATTTGTTGTGGCCACTGTCGTTTTTTTCTGTCGCTGCCGCAGCGTTTCGTTAACGAACAGACCTGGGTCTGTAAAAACGCAACCCAACCCATATCTATTTTATTTTGTTGAAACATATATAGCATGCAAGGTTTTACTTTAGGTGTTTAAAAAAAAATAACTTTAGGTTTTGTTGATAGATTAAAGACAACAAAAAGTGGCTTCTTTGGTCCGGACACACTTTTTTTTAAATATATGTCTTCGAAAAAATAAAATGAAATAACTCTTGTGTGTTAGCTCGTTAATAATAAGTGAAGAGTTAAGTCTTTAACTCATAAGCCTTATCGACCAAAAAACCTAATTTTGATAGGGGAAATGGGATATTATCATTTTGATAACTAAAGAGTCTGAGCCATATTGAAACCCGACCCATTTAGCACGGCTCGTCGTGACCCAATTAGAATCTCACGATGCCCATTATTCTCGAGGCTATTATTTTTTGGCCCATTTTTAATGTTTCGAACAATAAGAAACGACGTCGTTCAAGAATGCGTGATCGTCAACGCCTGGTGCTAGCTTAGCTACGATCGTCGTCGGGTCTGCTTCTTCTCTCTCTCTCTCTAGCGGTCACTCACTCGACACCCGTGAAAAAACCCTAGGAGGCTAATATGATGAACATCTCGAGATCCGTCGCGCTGATCTCTTTATTCCTTCTTCCGTTGCTTAGCTTCTCGTTCTCCGTCGATAATCCGACGGATCGGCGTGTTCTGGTTCTTCTCGACGATCTATCTCTTAAATCCTCTCATTCTATCTTCTTCAACACTCTCAAGTCCCGTGGATTTGATCTCGATTTCAAGTTAGCTGAAGATTCGAAGCTCGCGCTTCAACGATACGGCCAGTACTTGTACGATGGGCTGATCATCTTCGCCCCCTCGACAGAGCGTAAGATCTTCGATCTCTGAGCTTACTGATCATTAGTTTTGCATATATTTTGGTATCTGATCTGCACATTTTCCATTTCCTTGTGTATAGGGTTAGGAGGATCCTTGGATTCGAAATCCATTGCTGATTTCGTTGATTCCGGTCGTGACTTGATCTTATCGGCGGATACTTCTGCATCTGATCTGATTCGGGGAATTGCCACAGAGTGTGGGGTTGATTTCGATGAGGTTCGTCTCTCAGTACGTGGAATTATCTTCTTCTTTTTTTGGAACAAAATGCGGCATAGGATTTTGATTTAGTAGCTCTTTGTCTCATTAGGATTCTTCAGCTATGGTTATTGATCATACCAGCTTCTCCGTCTCTGATGTTGACGGCGACCACACCTTGATTGCTGCCGAAGATTTAGTCAATTCCGATGTCATTTTAGGAAAAACCCAGATTGAGGTAACTTCCCTGCTTCCTAGCTGAGTTATGTGACTAATATTCATAAGTGTGTCTTGTATGGATTTGGATTTAAGATAATGTATGAAACTCGGGGTTTCTGATTAGGAACGCTTTAAGTTTATTCTGTGTTTGGTTTTTGGATTACAGGCTCCCGTGCTCTTCAGAGGGGTTGCGCATTCATTGAACCCTACCAACAATCTGGTGAGTCGAAGCACATATCTGTTTCTTGTACAATATTAATGTGTCTTCATATGAAACACTATGCCTTGATGTGAGAATGAACTTTCGCCAATATACTCCATTGCTAGGTTTTGAAAGTTCTTTCAGCCTCTCCCTCAGCTTATTCTGCTAACCCAAGCTCGAAGTTGTTGAGTCCCCCCCAGCTCACTGGGTCTGCAATTTCGCTATTGTCGGTCATGCAGGTCTGATTATTCGATGTTCCTGTTAAGTCTGAACTATCATGTTCTTGGCTGTACTTAGCTCTCCACTTCTGAACATTTATCTTCATTCAATGCCTTGAGTACACAGACCTTTTTATGTATATTTTAAAACTGCAGGCCAGGAACAATGCTAGGGTTGTGATCTCAGGCTCTTTGCAGTTGTTTAGCGACAGGTGAGCAAATGTTTGATGGTATTCCTTCAGCTAGTTCATGCATATGGATTTTTCTGATTTTAGAGTTTTGTTTCCATGAGTCAGGTTATTTAGATCTGGCGTCCAGAAAGCAGGGAGTGCGAACAAGTAAGTAGACACGTATTTCATCAAGTGAAACTTTTAGTTCACATGATAGATGTCGCATTTCGTTTTGAAACAAGATTTACTGATCTTATGTAAAACTTTCCCAGATATGAAAAATCTGGCAACGAACAGTTTGTGACTGAACTAAGCAAATGGGTCTTCCATGAAAGAGGCCATCTGAAGGTATATGCATGGTCTTTTTCACTCGTTTTGCTCTCTCCTCTAAACCTTGGTAGCTAGAGATTGTTTGTTCAATTAGTCACCTCCTTTACCTTCATTGGTACGTTCCTCACCTATGTTCTGTGTCCAGGCTGGTAGTCTTGTACACCACAGGGTTGGAGAAACAGACGAGCCAGCAATATATAGGATAAAGGATGATCTGGTATGGTTTCTACATCTTCTGACTCACCCAAAGTTCTGTCCTTAGGTGATAATCGCCTGGTAATCTGGTGGGAATCTGCGGCAAGCTTATAATGTGTCATTTCATGGCAGGAATTTTCTGTGGAGATATTCGAGTGGTCAGGGAAGAGCTGGGAACCGTATGTCGCTAATGATGTGCAGGTTCAGTTTTACATGATGAGTCCATATGTGTTGAAAACCCTGTCAACAGACAAGAAGGTGAGTTATTTCTGAGCTCTAAAACAGAGTCATCTCTATTGTTTCGGATTTAAGTTGCTTTCAGCTATAGGAGTTAGAACTCAGCCTGCTTTGTTGTCTACTTTGCAGGGTCTGTTTCATACATCTTTCAAGGTTCCTGATGTCTATGGTGTATTCCAGTTTAAGGTTGAATATGAAAAGCTCGGCTATACTACATTATCTCTTTCAAAGCAGGTGAGTAACGATCTCGTAGAGTTTTGCTAACTTTCCAGACAAAGACATATGACGTAAAAAAAAAATGCGGACATTTGCAGATTCCTGTGCGGCCTTACAGACACAATGAGTATGAGAGATTTATTCCAACTGCGTATCCTTATTATGGAGCCTGCTTTACCACTGTAAACCCCATACTTCCCTCTTCTCTCTTTGTCACGCACACACACACACAACTGATAAAGCTAACCTCTTAACACTTTGTTCTTCAATGCAGATGGCTGGTTTCTTCGTCTTCAGCTTCGTCTACCTCTACCATAAGTAGATTCCCTTAAATGGTTCTCCAGTCGTATTAAGTAAGCAAAACCTTCATATTTAGATGAGAAAAAAACATTTGAATCTTGAAACCAGTTTTTTAATGCCAGCAAGCTTTTCATCTCTACTAGTTTTAGTAAAACTTGCAAACATTTGAATATTTTTGATTTTACTTTTTTGACAACTTGTTCCCTAGATATTTATGTGAACGTAGCTTCTCTTACACCCTTTTCTCTGCTCTCTTTCCCCCTTAGTATGTTCTAGGTCAGTGGTCACCATTTTAAAACCCACAATGAGACGTGTCTGTGTGATAAGAAACTTTAGGGAATATCATAAGTATCCGGTATTATGTAAAATAATATAAAATATCGGGTAGATGTTTGAATAAGAAAAAATAGTCAAAAGTAATTGTAGCTACATGTGTAAATAACCACCAAGTATCGGTACTGGCATGAATCAATCAAAGTATCAGGCATCTGTGTAAATAAGTGAAAGAATAAAAAAATACCCTTGTAAATAGTCAGAAATAGTATGTACTTGAGTAAATAATAGAAAATGCGTAAATAATAGGATACCCATGTAAATAAGTGAAGATGAGGGTCCATAAGTGAATAAGAAAAAGTAGGTCATGTACAAATATGCAAAAGTATTGGGTGTTTAAGTGAATGCGCTAAAGTAAGAAACTAAAATCAACATGTAAATTCGTAAATAAGCAAAAGTTTGAGAAACATTAGTAAATAACCAAAAGTATCAGGTAGATTTGTAAGTAAGCACAAATTTCTGGTATATATAAAATAATTGTAATTATAAGGATATAATTGTAAATATTTGGAATTCTCTGGTAATCGTGTAAATAACTGAAAGTATCGGGTTTGTGTAATTAAGCGGAAAAATTTGGGTGTTTATCTAAATAAGCCAGAATTTCGAGTTCTATGTAAATAAGAAAAAATAGTTGCTACTTTCACCCAAAAAGACCAATTAAATCTGTTTTATCTCACAGAAGCCAAACAGAATCAAGAATGCAAGATTATTTAACATGCTTCGGTAACGATTTGAGTGTGGTTGTTATCGTGATTACAATATTGTGGTTTGTAGGTAGAAGCAAAGGCCTCAAGATCTTGTAACCTTCGGTTATTGTTGGTTCCGACATTGTTGTTCTTCTTAGATGCACCTGTTGGTGAGAATGGGCCAAACACATAGCTCTACGCAGCTGGTTTCGTTTCTTGCTCAGTGTCTTCCTGATCATATTTCTTATATCCAATTTGTTTGTGGTTTGATGAACAATCTGTTTTGTTTCTCTTTGTTCTCAAGTTTGTGAGATCTCTTCCAAATACCCGCTTCTTCGGTTCATTGGAATTAAAGAAGCTTGATCGTTTTTCAATTATGCTTTTAGACCCCAACCACTTATATGCTGGTTTCCTAGTCCCTAGTATATGAGTCTGTGGGGAAAGCAAAAAAAAGAAACTAAAAGATGAAACATTGGAAATTTGTAAGTTCAAGTTTAATGTATTGGTTTAGTAGCAAAGCTCTTACCTTCTCGATTAAATCCATCCAGAAAAACATATTTGCAATGTCGTAAAGTCGTCTAACTTTAGCTGTTGATCATTTACTGAAATTGAGTTGGTTAATGTTACTATATCTTTGAAATAATCAGAGATAAAAAATGGAGATCTAATTTACTTCTCATATTCATTGGATCTTGAGAGTCGCTCAGCAGGCTTTTGCAGCACTATCCAGTGTGATGAGATCATCCTGAAGAGAAGGCAGTTTATATGAGGGCTTGGAAAAGTTTTTGTAAGAAGCCAAAGAGAGATAGTAAGTCAAGTGATTCACTTACCCCAGAACAAAGAAACATCTTCACTAAGTTCTGTGAGAGAAGCCAGAGAGATTTTTCCTTCTTGTGGTCTGAAAAAAAGATAATAATGTGCCTTCAAGTTAGCTCATAACACAAATCTTGTAATGAGAAATTTTATTAAGTGCCACTTACGTAATGCAAAACAAAAAACTTGTTTGTTCAGAAGCAAGTTGTGGATTGAAATCTCAATAGGGATTAGCAATTGCAAGACATGTGGTTTTATCTGCTAGAAAGAAAAGGCAGATTGATAATATTCCAACAAAACAAAGCAGTAGAAAGAGAAGATTACCCATTTTAAAGAGTGATGAATCATCATCACGTGTTAAACTGAAAGATTCTTCTCTTTCATCATCATTTGAGACATAGTACAAAGAATCAGAAGAAGTAAGATGAGCACGAAATGCTTGTTAATGACCACATGTAAATATCCAACGGTCACATGCATACACTTTCAGCCTAACCACGACTAAAATCAAAATCAACAATATAGAATATGCCTTGTCTGAGTTGCTGATAATATAGACATTTTCAAGTACCTTGAGTTCATCTAGAGACTGAGGAACCTCTCCAAAACCTTTCCACGAGTTTTTATTCTTCCCTTTTCTTGCCACAACCTTAGTAGAATCGAATGAGCTCAAGCGATCAATCAGGCATCGTGAAATTAATGAGAAAAGAAATTCATCCCAATGCTCTCCAATATATTCACCACATCATATATACGACGACGTTTTACGCCTGAGAAATCGATGAGATTACAAACCATATTGGCGATCGAAGCAACTGACGATATCTGACCAGTGCCGTCTCTATTTATATATGAGCCATAGGCACAAAAAAAAACTGGACCCTTTTTAAAAAAAAGTTTTTTGGGTTTTTTTTTTTTGAATATTTTTTTTTTTTAAAAAATTGGACATTTGGCAAATGCCCATGTTGCCATGGGTCAAAGTTGGGCCTGTATCTGACTCCGAGGAGTTTTTCGAGTAAAATATGGAAATGTGCAAAAATTTGTGTAAAGAAAAGATTTTTATCTGTAATTATAAGAAGAAACTCGCACTGGTCGTAGCATAAGAGCAATGCTAAACATACACGTACACTGGCTGTTACAAAAGTATCATTAAGTTTCTTCTCAAATTTTGACAGGTAAACAGAGTATCAATTGGAATTCGTTACAGCCGCTCTCACACCCTCCAGACTACACCTTTCCTTTTCACTGCTTGCCATTTTGAAATACAAAAAAACTGCATATAGTTGATTCTTGGAAAATTAAAATGCTCTTGTGGCGAGCTTTGATAAATGGCCATGCCCACCATATTAAAATTGAAACATTCGCCTACGGTATCATTTTACATAAAACAATTTGGAATTTTATAATTTAATATAGTCATGACCATCTCATATCTGTTTTGCATGATTTCAAATGTAATACTTTTCAAATATCTTTCATTTCTAAACTTTTTTGTATGCAACTCCTCTTTTTAGTAAACTTCAATTTTTTTTATCAATTGAAAAAATTACACATACTATTTTATATGTTTAAAACAAATAAAACATTTTTTCTTGGTTTGTCAAAATAATTTTTTTAATTGTCTTCTACAATATTTTATTTTATTAGCTTATATGGCCTTTAAAATTATAGGAACGGCTCTGGATAAATCCCAAAAACGGCGGCGTTACGTCTTTAACGTTCCTTTTTTAAAACTTGAGAGTATTTAAGAACCGTAGAAAAGCGATGACATTAAAAAAAAAGGACCGTTGGAGGAGCGTATCTGAGACGCGACCTGGCAACAACCGAAGTTGAGAGAGAGAGAGANACCGAAGTTAAGAGAGAGAGAGAGAGAGAGATGAGAGAGAGAGAGAGAGAGAGATGAGGCTGTTCGATCCATGGCCGGTGTTCTTCAAGAGGGAACGGAAAGCGTTGCTGGCCATTCATCACCGGTTTCGCCGTCACCGGCGTCATCACCAAGCTAACCTCTCATTCTATCTTCTTCAATACTCTCAAGTCCCGTGGATTTGATCTCGATTTCAAGTTAGCTAAAGATTCGAAGCTCGCGCTTCAACGATACGGCCAGTACTTGTACGATGGGCTGATCATCTTCGCCCCCTCGACAGAGCGTAAGATCTTCGACCTCTGAGCTTACTGATCATTAGTTTTGCATATATTTTGGAATCTGATCTGCACATTTTTCGTTTCCTTGTGTATAGGGTTAGGAGGATCCTTGGATTCGAATTCCATTGCTGATTTCGTTGATTCCGGTCGTGACTTGATCTTTTCGGCGGATACTTCTGCATCTGATCTGATTCGAGGAATTGCCACAGAGTGTGGGGTTGATTTCGATGAGGTTCGTCTCTCAGTACGTGGAATTATCTTTTTTTTTTTTTGATTTTGATTTAGTAGCTCTTTGTCTCATTAGGATTCTTCAGCTATGGTTATTGATCATACCAGCTTCTCCGTCTCTGATGTTGACGGCGACCACACCTTGATTGCTGCCAAAGATTTAGTCAATTCCGATGTCATTTTAGGAAAAACCAAGATTGAGGTAACTTCCCTGCTTTCTAGCTGAGTTATGTGACTAATATTCATAAGTGTGTCTTGTATGGATTTGGATTTAAGATAATGTATGAAACTCGGGGTTTCTGATTAGGAACGCTTTAAGTTTATTATGTGTCTTCATATGAATCACTATGCCTTGATGTGAGAATGAACTTTTGCCAATATACTCCATTGCTAGGTTTTGAAAGTTCTTTCAGCCTCTCCCTCAGCTTATTCTGCTAACCCAAGCTCGAAGTTGTTGAGTCCCCCCCAGCTCACTGGGTCTGCAATTTCGCTATTGTCGGTCATGCAGGTCTGATTATTCGATGTTCCTGTTAAGTCTGAACTATCATGTTCTTGGCTGTACTTAGCTCTCCACTTCTGAACATTTATCTTCATTCAATGCCTTGAGTACACAGACCTTTTTATGTATATTTTAAAACTGCAGGCCAGGAACAATGCTAGGGTTGTGATATCAGGCTCTTTGCAGTTGTT
Source organism: Eutrema yunnanense (assembly GCA_002933935.1). Lineage (NCBI taxonomy): Eukaryota > Viridiplantae > Streptophyta > Magnoliopsida > Brassicales > Brassicaceae > Eutrema > Eutrema yunnanense. The sequence continues at coordinate 23,275 of PKML01064561.1, read as the reverse complement.
TAGCGACAGGTGAGCAAATGTTTAATGGTATTCCTTCAGCTAGTTCATGCATATGGATTTTTCTGATTTTAGAGTTTTGTTTCCATGAGTCAGGTTATTTAGATCTGGCGTCCAGAAAGCAGGGAGTGCGAACAAGTAAGTAGACACGTATTTCATCAAGTGAAACTTTTAGTTCACATGATAGATGTCGCATTTCGTTTTGAAACAAGATTTACTGATCTTATGTAAAACTTTCCCAGATATGAAAAATCTGGCAACGAACAGTTTGTGACTGAACTAAGCAAATGGGTCTTCCATGAAAGAGGCCATCTGAAGGTATATGCATGGTCTTTTTCACTCGTTTTGCTCTCTCCTCTAAACCTTGGTAGCTAGAGATTGTTTGTTCAATTAGTCACCTCCTTTACCTTCATTGGTACGTTCCTCACCTATGTTCTGTGTCCAGGCTGGTAGTCTTGTACACCACATGGTTGGAGAAACAGACGAGCCAGCAATATATAGGATAAAGGATGATCTGGTATGGTTTCTACATTTTCTGACTCACCCAAAGTTCTGTCCTTAGGTGATAATTGCCTGGTAATCTGGTGGGAATCTGCGGCAAGCTTATAATGTGTCATTTCATGGCAGGAATTTTCTGTGGAGATATTCGAGTGGTCAGGGAAGAGCTGGGAACCGGATGTCGCTAATGATGTGCAGGTTCAGTTTTACATGATGAGTCCATATGTGTTGAAAACCCTGTCAACAGACAAGAAGGTGAGTTATTTCTGAGCTCTAAAACAGAGTCATCTCTATTGTTTCGGATTTAAGTTACTTTCAGCTATATGAGTTAGAACTCAGCATGCTTTGTTGCCTACTTTGCAGGGTATGTTTCATACATCTTTCAAGGTTCCTGATGTCTATGGTGTATTCCAGTTTAAGGTTGAATATGAAAAGCTCGGCTATACAACATTATCTCTTTCAAAGCAGGTGAGTAACGATCTCGTAGAGTTTTGCTAACTTTCCAGACAAAGACATATGACGTAAAAAAAAAAATGCGGACATTTGCAGATTCCTGTGCGGCCTTATAGACACAATGAGTATGAGAGATTTATTCCAACTGCGTATCCTTATTATGGAGCCTGCTTTACCACTGTAAACCCCATACTTCCCTCTTCTCTCTTTGTCACGCACACACACACACAACTGATAAAGCTAACCTCTTAACACTTTGTTCTTCAATGCTCTGCTCATATTATCTTATTACACTTAATGTTTTAAATCGAAACTATTTAGGGGAATATTTTATGTTGTTGTATTAGTTAAAGAATTTTTGTGTTTTAATTGTATAATTGTGAAACCAAGTGAGACTTGGACATCCTGTCTTTTAGATCGTTAGAGCTGTCACAAGTTTCATTTATCTTTTCACTTTTATGCTAGTTTAACACTCAATTTTTTGATTAATTTAACAATTAGAATATTCCCCTAATTTTGAAGTTTTAGTTTATTAAAAAACGAAAGTATGATGCTTGAGATAATTGATTATGTGTTTTTTATTTTCTGTCATGAGATTGCTTTTGGACATGCTTCTTGTGGATTAATTGAGCCAGAAGGAGAGGCCTCACAAAGGTAAAGTTGCTTTTGTCTGCTCATATTACAATCTTGTTACAGTTAATGTTTTAAATCGAAACCATTTAGGGGAATATTTTATGTTGTTGTATTAGTTAAAGAATTTTTGTGTTTTAACTGTATAATTGTGAGACCAAGTGAGACTTGGACATCCTGTCTTTTAGATCGTTAGAGGTGTCACAAGTTTCATTTATCTTTTCACTTTTATGCTAGTTTAACACTCAATTTTTTGATTAATTTACCAATTAGAATATTCCCCTAATTTTGAAGTTTTAGTTTATTTATGGAGAAATTCAGTAAATTGATATGCATGGCAGCGAAGTTCGCCCTAGAAATTTTCCTCCCAGGCCCGACAACCGAGGCAGCCGCCGTCGCAGTTCTCCGAGCAAGGATGAGTCATCTCCACCGTCGTTCGTTAGCCCGTTTCTCCTCCTGAGCAATGCATCGTCTCATCTCTCGGGCCCCTCCTTTTCCTCCATGGCTTCCGAAAGTGCCCAACCGGTTGCATCTCTTCGTTCAACCTTCTCGCCGCCGATTTCGACAGATCCAAGGGCGAGTCTCTCTCACCCTCGGGTGTTGACCTTACTGGCGCCGCCGGACCCTCATGAGCCTCCGGTGCCTCCAGATCCGCCACCTCCTTGTGCGCGCATGTCACCGGCGAGACCCTTCTCTTTGTGCGCACCTCCTTCCTCCTTCGACGAGAGCTTCCGGAGCTGGCCCAGTTTCTTCCTCGCTGATGTTATGGTAACTACCGCTCTGGTTTCTTTCGCCGGAGACACAGTCGGTGGTTCTCCGAACTCGAGTCGCTCCCTCACCGCCGCCTTCGCACCAGCTCAGGCTCCACCTCCGTCGTACTCTACATCACCACCCTCGCTTTCTCCGCCGGTGCATCCAGATCCGGTTGTTTCAACCACCGCCAGCCATCCTCCGGAGATTCCCTCCCTCCGACGTCGTACATCGTCCAAACTCTCGATATCCCTTTTTGGGATTCTACAAAATGGGCCTGGCCCAAGTTGATCATTTTGGCTCTTAGCACAACAGTTATGCAAAGTTCCATACTATTCACTTCAGTTGAGATCGGTGTTACCGAACAAGAGGGTAACCGGTGTAAATCCAAGGCAAAATTGCATGTGGTGTCCATACCCTTCCCTGAAACCCTCATAAATGTTAATTGCCAATCCGAAGATCATCTGAGTAAATCCAAGGCTTCCTTGTTCTTGGTGTCAATCCGTGTAGTTTTTCCCCAAACTGCCTTTGAAGAAATAAGGACTTTCTCGGTAGAATCCGAGTCCTTACAATTGGTTAGAGCCATCATCTCAGGTTCTTATGTTCCCAAATTTTTTGGTTTTCTCACCAGAAGTTTAGGTTTCACTACTTTCAAGTTTATCCTTTCGAAGCAAATCACTGTGAACTTCAATGGTAATATGGACAGCAGCAAATCACTGTGAACTTCAATGGTAAGATGGACACCATGTACACCGATTTGAGTGAAAGGATCGAAGCTCTAAAAACGAGCCACAGGATGCTGGAGACGCAAGTAGTTCAGACTGCAGCAAATTCCAAGGGAAAGGCGGTTCAATCGCACAATGCTCACGTCAATGCCATCAGCTCACGTGCAGGAAATCTCGAAGCCGTTCCTGAAATCGCACGTGTATCGATCGATACCCCATTGGTATCGGTCGATACCAAGGCGATTTCTGAGGAAACACAAGATGCTTCGACTTTGGTGCCTAAGGTCGTTGCAGAACGAGTGTATATACCCGGGATGCCTTATCCTAATGTTCCTGGGCTGACAAGGGAGGAATGGGAGATTGCTAAACTACAGTATATGCTGGATAACCCGAACGTGGAG
>PKML01064561.1:0-17150 GCA_002933935.1 Eutrema yunnanense | reverse complement strand
TAGGTGAGCAAATTGATTATTCGCAAAGAGATTTGGTTTAATTGATTTGTGAACATATCAAACCTGATATTAAAGCTGATTTAGAATTTAGGATTCGCAAAGAGATTTGGAATTCCTAGGATTTAGATTTAGATAGTTTTCGCAACGAGAGTTGGTTAGCTATATTTTAGTGATTTGAGTTCTAGAACAGCGCTAAATCTGAATCCTGTTAGTTAGTTTATCTGCGTTCATTGATTTCCTGAGAAAAACCCTGAGCCTATATTCCCTGATTGATTTACAACTGTTTAATTTCTGCACTGTTTTTAATTACATTCGTTTGGCTTAGTTCGACACTTCATAATCTATTGTGTGATCTCTGTGAGTCTTCTGTGGTTCGACCCCTAGCTAGACTATTACAACTGCTTTAGTACTTTAGGGTATTAAATTGAGCATATCACTTGTACGCCTTGTATTTCTGAAGTAGGAGGCTCTCAATCAAAATCAACATAGCGAGAGAGAACTTCTCAACTGAATCCACGTCAGTTTTACGCGGCACATCAATGAGTTGTTTTGTTTTATGCTCTTTTTCAAAAATTTCCCAATTATACTCACACTGTTCAGATTCTTCTGCTTCTGGATTCCACTCACTACACTTCAAGCATGTCACCATATGAAACTCTCTTATTGAGAATCTCATAGGTTGTGCTCCGAAGTGGAACCACAACTCCTTCTTTTTCTCCGTGATTAATGATCTCGTCAGTATCACGTGAAGAAGTTTTTCCGACATGTGTTGTTTTCTTGAACACAATCTCATAATTGGTCCCAAAAACGTTTGTTTATCCTCTAGAACTGTACATCCCCGAGAATTTCTTCGACTATATCGACGTTCTTGAGATTTACAAACTAGTTTATATTCGACTTGTTAATCATTTCAACACCCAACTCTTCAAAGATTATGTTTAAGAATATAAAAAAATTCTCAACTAACAAATGATTAACAAGCCGAATATAAACCAATTTGCAAATCTCAAGAACATCGATATAGTCGAAGAAATTCTCGAGAATGTACAGTTCCAGAGGATAAAGCAAACGTTTTTGGAACCAATTCTGAGATTCTGTTCAAGAAAACAACACATATCGGGAAAACTTCTCCACATGATACTGACGAGATCATTAATCACGAAGAAAAAAGTTGTGGTTCCACTTCGGAGCACAACCTATGAGATTCTCAATAAAGAAATTTCATATGGTGACATGCTTGAAGTGTAGTGAGTGGAATCCAGAAGAAGAAGCAAAAGAATTTGAACAGTGTGAGTATAATTGGGGAAATTTTGAAAAAGGCATAAAACAAAACAACTCATTGATGTGCTGCGTAAAACTGAAGTGGATTCAGTTGAGGAGAGGTTCTCTCTCGCTATGTTGATTTTGATTGAGAGCCTCCTACTTTAGAAATACAAGACGTACAAGTTCCCAAAAACATTAATCGACAGAACACATAATAGGAGTGTTCTGATGAATTATCCGTGAGGTAGAGATGCTTTTGATCTACTGCTGGAGCAGATCAATAAATGTGTTTCATCGGATCTGATCAAGAGCTGGTACGATATACACGGATTCCCATATGCTTTTCACATGTGGATTATGGAATATGTGCCTTCGTTGCAGATTGCCTTCAGCACAGTAAGAAGTGAAGGGTTGTTGTCTCCTTTCCTTTGTGAGAAATACATCAAATTCAATGATTGTTCAAGTTACCATCGTTAAAAAAATTCGAGATATAAGTTCTTTATTTTATTAGTCAAATCTTTGATTTAGTTTCGTATTTTACCTTGTTCACCTCACTGGATTTCTCAATTTGGGAAAGTCTTCTTAATTTCCAAGAATGATTCATAGTAATTTAGAAAAGTTTTCATAGACACTCAATGATGCAGTGTTTTTTTATTCTCTGTTGTGCAGCTAAAGGTCCACTGCATTTTACCTCCAATACTAGAAGATCCAGAAGACAATGTCTCGTTAGAAGACAGTGACGATGAGGATTGGTATACAATGGTTAATGCTATCAAGAAGGGCTACATGATGACCTCTAAAGACTGGATGAGAAGAACTATGGAATTTGTCGATGCGATGGATCAAGTCAACCAGACATCTTATCGATTTTCAGACACGAAGACAGCTGGACCATCATCTGATTCGGAAGAGTGTCTCATGTCGAAGTTAAATAATCTCTGCAAGACAGTTGGGGAAGGTTTCGATAAGATCAATAGTCGCTTGATTAAAATAGAAGAAGTGCTGGGAATAAACGAGACATCTCCTTCACGTCAAAAAAAAAACAAATGATGAAGGAAATCTGAATCATAATGTAAGCTCACAAACAGATGGTTTGGATCAGATAAATATATGTTGTCAACCTGGGGACAATACGAATGAGCAAGTAATGTTCTGAAGATTTCGTTTCCTTTCAAACTCTCTATCTTAAAATTTAGGAAAGACTTCTTAAAACTTCGAGAAAGCTTCCTAAATATGTAGAAACCCATATTAAACTCTCTCTATCTTAGAATTTAGGAAAGACTTCTTAAAACTTCGAAAAGGCTTCCTAAATATGTAGAAAACCATTAATAAGACTGTGTTGAAATAACGGTTTTCATATTTCGTTCTTGCAGTCTAAGACATATGGTTTAGATCAGTTCAATTCCTCTAGCCCGCCTCAGCCCAATATGAATGAGCAGGTAATGTTCTGAGGTTTTCGTTTCCTTTCAAACTCTCTATCTTAAAATTTAAGAAAGACTTCCTAAACTTTCGAGAAAGCTTCCTAAATTTGTAGAAAACCATACTAGAGTTACCCGTTAACTTTTTTTTTTTTGGTAGCATCAAGACACAGATGGTGATATCTATCCATCTATAAATTCTCCAACTATCCTACATACTGAAATGGAGAAATTGACCCATACACATGGTGATTCAAGTGTTGAGGTAAGGTTTCTGGGTTTTTGACATGTATTTTAAATATTTAGTAAAATTTTCCTAAACGTTTTTGAAAAGTTCCTAAAACCGTTATGTGTTTGCAGATAGAAGAAGACAAGCAATGCGAAAGCGAGTTAAATCCTTATGACCAAACACATGAGATAAATCAAATGAACGATTCAATTGTTGAGGTACAATTTCTGGTTTTGCAAAAATAGAATTTTAAAACATCTAAAACCTATCTTGTTACACTTTCTGTATTTTTTTAAAATCTTTAGGAAACACAAACATATGAAATTCGTACCGATGGCGGAACCCAAACAGTCGAGGTGATTAGCTAACCTGTAAACTCAAAGTTTTCATAAAATGAACTAGTATTGTTCCTTACTATTCAATTCCGGCAATACATTCCAATTCGATTTCGCAGAAGCATTATACAAAAGAAACCGAGAATAAAAACCATAAAATCGAAACTAAGAAAGACGAAATAGTCAAAAAGGAACCTGCGATATTGAAGCGTGACGACGACTGAGGATTCCGGCAACACAATCTTCGCCGATAACTTGATCGAACGCCGGCGATGAAATCGTCGGTGATGATTAATGAATTTCTGGAAATTGACTCGTAGCGATATCTCAAATCCTATGGGCAAAGTTGTTTTTTGCCTCTTTAATGAATGCTAAAAATGGAGTTTTTTTATTAGGGTGCTAGTTTGGTCAGAAAGTTTTCAAAATATGTCATTTTGATCAATTTCTCTATTTTTATTATNGTCTGGAAAATTTATCCACGCGATACTGACGAGATCATTAATCACGAAGAAAAATGAGTTGTGGTTCCACTTCGGAGCACAACCTATGAGATTCTCAATAAAAGAGTTTCATATGGTGATAGGCTTGAAGTGTAGTGAGTGGAATCCAGAAGAAACAGAAGAATCTGAACAGTGTGAGTATAATTGGGAAAATTTTGAAAAGGGGCACAAAATCATTGATGTGCTGCGTAAAACTGACGTGGATTCAGTTGAGGAGAAGTTCTCTCTCGCTATGTTGAATTTGATTGAGAGCCTCCCACTTCAGAAATACAAGGTGTACAAGTTCCCAAAAACATTAATCGACAGAACACAGAATAAGAGTGTTCTGATGAATTATCCGTGGGGTATAGATGCTTTTGATCTACCGCTGGAACAAATCAATAAGCGTGTTCCATCGGATCTGATCAAAGAGTTGATACGATATATACAGATTCCCATATGTTTTTCACATGTGGATTCTGGAATCTGTGCCTTCGTTGCAGATTGCCTTCAGCACAGTAAGAAGTGAAGGGCTGTTGTCCATTTTCCTCTGTGAAAAATACATTTATACATTAAATCCAAATATTGTTCAAGTTATGACCGTTGAAAAAATTCTAGATGTAAGTTCTTTATTTTATTAGTCAAATCTTTGATTTAGTTTCGTATTTTAGCTTGTTCACCTTACTGGATTTCTCAATTTGGAGAAATCTTCTTAATTTCCAGGAATGATTCATAGTAATTTAGAAAAGTGTTCATAGACACTCAATGATGCAGTGTTTTTTTATTCTCTGTTGTGCAGCTGAAGGTCCACTGCATTTTACCTCCAATACCAGAAGATCCAGAAGACAATATCTCGTTGGAAAACAGTGGCGATGAGGATTTGTATACAATGGTTAATGCTATCAAGAAGGGCTACATGTTGACCTCTAAAGACTGGATGAGAGGAACTCTGGATTTTGACGATGCGATGGATCAAGTCAACCTGACATCTTATCGATTTTCAGACACAGAGACAGCTGAACCATCATCTGATTTTGGAGAATGTATCATGTCGAAGTTAAACAATCTCTGCAAGACAGTTGGGGAAGGTTTCGATAAGATCAATAGTTGTTTGACTAAAATAGAGGAAGTGCTGGGAATAAACGAGAATCCTCCTTCACGTCAAGAAAAAAACAAATAATGAAAGAAATTTGAATCATAATGTAAGCTCACAAACAGATGGTTTGGATCAGATAAATATATGTAGCCAGCCTGGGGACAATACGAATGAGCAGGTAATGTTCTGAGGATTTCGTTTTCTTTCAAACTCTCTATCTTAGAATTTAGGAAAGACTTCTTAAAACTTCGAGAAAACTTCCTAAATATGTAGAAAACCATACTAAACTCTCTTTATCTTAGAATTTAGGAAAGACTTCTTAAAACTTCGAAAAACTTCCTAAATATGTAGAAAACCATTATAAGACTGTTTTGAAATAACGGTTTTCATATTTCGTTCTTGCAATCTAAGACAGATGGTTTGGATCAATTCAATTCCTCTAGCCCGCCTCAACCCAATATGAATGAGCAGCTAATGTTCTGAGATTTTCGTTTCTTTTCAAACTCTCTATCTTAAAATTTAAGAAAGACTTCCTAAACTTTCGAGAAAGCTTCCTAAATTTGTAGAAAATCATACTAAAGTTACCCGTTAACTTTTTTTTTTTTTTGTAGCATCAAGACACAGATGGTGATATATATCCATCTATAAATTCGCCAACTATCCTACAGACTGAAACTGAGGAATTGACCCATACACATGGTGATTCAACTGTTGAGGTAAGGTTAGTGGGGTTTTAACATGTATTTTAAATATTTAGTAAACTTTTTCTAAATGTTTTTGAAAAGTTCCTAAAACCGTTATTTGTTTGCAGATAGAAGAAGACAAGCAATGCGACAGCGAGTTAAATCTTTATGACCAAACATAGGAGATAAATCAAATGAACGATTCAATTGTTGAGGTACAATTTCTGGTTTTGCAAAAATAGAATTTTAAAACATCTAAAACCTATCTTGTTACAATTTCTGTATTTTTTAAAAAAAATTAGGAAACACAAACAGATGAAATTCGTGCCGATGGCGGAACCCAAACAGTCGAGGTGACCCAAACACATGATGATTTACATGTTGAGGTAAGATTTCTGTGTTTTTGAAATGTATTTTAAACATTTAGAAAGTCTACATAAAGGTGTATGAAAGGATCCTAAAACGGTTATGTGTTTGTAGACTGGTTCAGAGCATGTGTTTTCTACGATATTGTCCTCTTTGTTGAGTCCATCAAAGGATCAAACTTCATTAGAGGATAGTTTTTTCTCTTGTCCTGATGGAAAAACCCAAACTTCATCAGAGGATCAAACTCCATTAGAGATAAGGTTACTGGGTTTTTCACTTGTTTTTAAAAACATTTAGTCAAGTTTTCACAATTTCTAAATTTATGTTTTTACTATCTTTAGGAAACACAAACAAACAAGGTGACCCAAACACATAACGCTTTACATGTTGAAGCTTTTTCCCGACGTTCATGAAACCACGTTGTCAGAGTTAACCTAATGGTCTCAAAGAGAGAAATTATATGCAACTCACGAGACAAGTTCAACATCGAATTCAGCATTGAATTATTTGTTAAATTATGTTTGAAAACAAATCAAAAGTATTTAATAGAGTTAATTGATTGTTTGACAACATGTATAATAAGAAGATTGTTTGACAACATGTATAATAAAAGGATTGTTTGGCAGCATATATTGTAGGAGTTTAGTGTTAAGTAAATTACCAAAATACCATTAATGAATTATTTAGTTAGATTAGTAATCAATGGCATTTGATGTAAATCACATGTAGAGTAAAGGTTAATAGATAAAGTTGCTTGTGTTTTAATATATAGTAGATGTTAATTTGAATTTTTACAATCAACATTGTAATTTAAGAATAGTTGTAACACCCCTAACCCAGCAGCACCTAGCAATCCATAAACATACTATATGCATCGCATACACAATCATCATGCATTTCAAACATCGAATCAATTCCGGTTAATCTTGTCCTTAAACATGCATACTAGGTTCTTGCATACATCACACAATCATATCAGGACCATCATCATCAATCATCATACTTTCAGTAATCCAGACTAACTAACAACCTAACTTATTGATAACCAACAATCAAGCAACAGATTCCAGTTATAGATCTTAATAGGTTCTCAAGCAGATACCCATGAGTCAATATAGCTCCTGAATAGGTATGCTTGTATTAACCTAGGTCTAGTCATCCCTAAATGCTATTAGGAGTTTGTAGAAGGATCGAATCTGTCATCACCTTTGCCTGACAAGTCGGAAAACTGGACCACGAGCGATGTTGCTGCTGGTTGGAGTAGCGGAGGATAAAAGTTGATATGGTGAGGTCTGCTGGTGGCGATAATTCACTGGATGGCGTGCGAAGTGCTGCATGAGCCTATTGAAGGCCAGCTGGATTTCCTCGGGAATCTGCATATTTTGGGTTCCAAGGATTCTCCGGGATCTCCTTCCCATTTCCCTTATCGCCTCTTAGTGTTGACATCTTCTCTTTCTCTCTCTCTTTGCGATTTCTCTATCTTTCCTCTCTTTCTCTCTCCTGTCGCAGGTCCCTATTTCTCTCTCCTCTTCTTCTTTCTTCTTTCTTCTCTTCTTCTTCTTCTTCTTCTTTCCTCCCGCGCCGGCGATCTCTCTTCTTCCTCTTATTCTTCTTCTTCTTCTCTCTCGCGGATTCTCTCTCTCTCCCCTGCCGCCGAGTTCTCTATCTCTCTCAAGGGTGGCTAAGTTTTAGTTAGAAATGAATTATGACAAAAATTATGAGTTTATGGTTTAGTTTAGGGGTTATATACTTAGAAGTTTAGAATGAGCTTATGGATTGGGCTTTTAGGAAAACAAAATAGGAAGAGGAATAGGAGAATTGGGCCAAAAAACAAATAGGCCCAATTGAAGGCATGATAGTAGTCAGTGTTGTTCACGGACTGTGTGTCCTGAACAAGGTTTGTGCGTTCGGACCTGAAGGGTTGTACGCAAGTACTTAGCTGCAGGCAGGGGTGGGAGTCAATGTTATGGTAGATTGTGTGGAGGTAGGCCACCCGGAGGATAGGGTTGGTCATGCTTAGGGTCAATGCCTGCTAGGTCTACTCGACATATGGGAGGTAGTGGTCTGTGTGACATGTCCGAGCCGGTTGAAAGTGTCCATGAGGAAAGTATGGTCTATGGTTACATGTTCTACTGAAACAATGTTCCAAGAACGATGTTCCAGTTTTGCCCGTTATAAAACTCCCTTTCTTGTTCTATGTGTAATTGCGTGTGCGTGCCGGTAGGGTACTTGTTTGCATGTTTGGTTTATCCCTGGTCTGAGCCCCTTGTGTTCTTAGTAGTTTATCGTAGGCTCGCGTTTGTCCTCCTGAGTATTCTAAAATACTCATCCTCCCCTTTCCCTCCTCTCCGTGCAGTTTAGAAAAGCACTGGGAATTGGTATCCAAGGAATATATATATATATATATGTGTTGATGGATTTGCTAAAAAAAAAGTATTTTGGGCTGATCAACAATACTGACATTCTGATCTGACCTGATTAGGCGGGTCGGGGATGTCACCATTGGATCAACATTTGCTAACAACCTGATCCGGCCCGATTAGGGCGGGTCGGGTTGTCACAATAGTAAAAATCAATAACTAGTTAACAATGATGATATAATGGATCAACACGAAAAAACAAATTATTGACACTTTTATTATTATGTAAATCGTAAGATCTTTTTAAAAAATATAATATAGTTAGAATAATTTTGTTGTCTATATATATATGTTTTTTTTTCATGTGTTTGCATGGTTGTTCATATCTATACGAATGTTTTAAATTTCAAAAAAAAAATGTTAGAAATTTTAATGAAAATATTTAAAGTATTATTGAGGGGGAAATCCGTTCGATGTGAACACTAGGGAGCAAACGAACATATTCAAGACAACAAACATTCAGAAAATAATGCAGCCAGTTAAGGCTAGAGCTGTCAAAATGGGCGGGCGGTCCATTGTCCGTCTATATCCAACAAATTATGGACGGTCTTGGACAAACCCAAAATAGAAACGGGTTTAAATGGAAGTCCAATTTCGCCCATGGACAAAACGGACCGGACAAGTTGGACAACGGCCTTAACTTAAGGCACCATTAATTGACAATGGCTGTTTTTTTTAGAAGAAAAACAAAAGATAAACAAGTTATTGTTAAAAACAAAATCTCTAAAAACCGTTAATCAATAAAGTAAAATTCAATTGATAAACCAATGTTTTATTCCAGCAAGTAGGCAAATTGCGTTGAGAACTATCACTAGTTGACAGGGGCGGATCCATGTTAAGAGTGGGAGAGGCAGTTGCTCACCATAAAATTTTTAAAATTAGTGTAATGCTATTAAAAAAAATAAAAATATGCACATGTAGATATACACTTTGAGAAATACCCTCAAATAGCACAAAAATTATTTTTTGTTCCAAAACTAGCACCCTAAATTTAAAATACCTAAATTAGCACTATTAATTATTTAAAAATACTTATTTACCAAAAATAAATTTAAAATAGAATTAAACATTATGTTTGGGTTCACTATTTCCAATTTAGGGTTTAGTTTTTTCCCATTAGAAAATGATTATAAGTTATTTTTATATTAAATTTGTGCTAATATTATCAAAATTGGTGCTATATTTGTGATTTTCACCCTTATGTGCTATATTTGGGAACTTTTAGTTTTTTTGTGCTATTTTGTAGAATTGCCCATATACTTTTTTTGCCTGAGTTTTTGGAAAATAGATTCAGCCTTGACTTGGGTGAAAACAGTCAGGAGAGAAGGTTTGTGCCAGTTCAAGGTCTTTCAATGGTGCTTAAATGTACCATTTTCCTTTCATGTAGTGTTGATATAGTTATATTTTAATTGCAGGTTGGTGATGTCTTTTTACCTCCATGGGCTAGATGTAGTGTTCGTGAGTTCATCCTCAAGCACAGAGAAGCGTTGGAGTCAGATTATGTCTCAGAGAATCTGCATCACTGGATAGATCTCATATTTGGGTATAAACAGAGAGGAAAGGTACATTACACAATATTTTCCTTTACTGCTAGTCAAGTCGAATGCAGAGAAATCTAAGTATTGTTAAGTTATTTACTTTTCATTTTCTGGAATATTATTCTCAGGCTGCAGAAGAAGCTGTGAATGTTTTCTATCATTACACATACGAGGGAAATGTTGATGTTGATATAGTTACCGACTCCGCAATGAAAGCTTCCATACTAGCGCAGATTAATCATTTTGGGCAAACTCCTAAGCAACTATTCCAGAAAGCTCATGTCTAAAGAAGAACAGACAGAAAAATTCCTCTCCACCCTCTGAAACACTCGATGCATCTAGTTCCTCACGAAACACGTAAATGCTCATCATTACTTTCCACGACAAGGTACTCGTTGCCGGAGCTAACTGTTTCCTGAAACCTAGAGGCTATACCAAATACATAACATGGGGCTTCCCAAATAGGAGCTTGAGATTTATGAGCTATGATCAGGACAAACTGCTATCAACCCATGAAAATCTCCATGAAAGCAACCAGATCCAGTGTGGTGGTGTTAGTCACGATGGGCGAATTGTGGTCACTGGAGCAGAAGATGGTTTAGTGTGCGTGTGGAGAGTAAGCAAGGATGGTCCCCGTGGTTCACGGCGTTTACGGTTAGAGAAAGCCTTATGTGCCCACACAGCTAAAGTCACATGTCTACGTGTAAGCCAACCGTACATGATGATTGCAAGCGGGTCAGATGACTGTACAGTCATCATATGGGATCTCAGTTCGTTGAGTTTTGTGAGGCAGCTTCCTGACTTCCCAGTTCCCGTTTCAGCAATCTACATAAACGACCTTACTGGGGAAATTGTAACCGCTGCTGGAACTGTCCTTGCAGTTTGGAGCATCAATGGCGATTGCCTTGCTGTGGCTGGTGGAGCCCCTGAAGTCTGTGTCACTCAAGTCTGTTGTGACTGGTGGAGAGGCATGCCGGCATCGGTGGGTTCCTGCAGGAAGGCGGTGACCGGGTGTCTCTGGAATTTGTTGTTGTGCTCTTTCCTTGTGTGAAGCTTACTTCATTGTTTGTGCTTGTTTTAGGATTAGACTTCCATTAGTAGTAATACGCGTAGATGTCTGGAAGTGAACTGTGAATCTGCATAAGGGGCTCATTACTCACATTTCTTCTTCCATTTGTTCCGTACATGTTAGTGAGGATCGGAATATGTCTATTATTGTTGATTGTGACATGGACGTTTTCCTGGCGATCATGTGTTGTTCACCAAGAGATCAAACCGGACGACTAAATCGAAAAGAGTTAGTACACGAACCTAACATGCCCGATTTCCCCGGTTTTTTTTGTAGGCCCGGGAAACGGGGTGGTACATATGGACTACAACTAATGTATTAGGAAAGACCACGTAACCAATGAGAACGTCATCATCTTCTATATAATTATATTATTGGTACGTAGCATTGAAAATAGGGTTATAATGGGTGGGCTGCATTCATCATGAGATCGCGACGTACGTGTTTTGCGTGTCTAAATTTTAAAACTTCGACCACGATAATTTCTCCTCCTTATTTATTTGAAATGTGTGAGATGCCCTTTTCAATCATATTTATTAAACCAATATATCTTCTTCTTTTTTTGTCAAAGATTAAACCAGTATATCATTTTCAGGATTCGGTAGTTATAACCGGCGTACCCCAAAAAATAAAAAAATAAAAAGTGTCCACTGGTTTCGAGCAGGGCAAAATTAATCCATTGGTTTCCGACCCGAATAGATTAGGAGTCGCTCGTCTCATAAAAAAAATGTGTTAAGGAAAAGCATAATTCATTAGTTATACCCAAAAAAAAAAACATAGTTCTTTATTTAACATAATGTAAACATACTCACATAACAACACAATAACTTTATAATCCATTATTTAACAGATAAAAAGAAGCATACTTCGTTTTTTTGTGAACAAGCATAATTCAGTATTCAGACAAAATGAAAACATATTTCATCATCTACAAATAAAATGTACGCACGTTCTACTATCGAGGGGATCTAACTTCGTCGAGATGAGATTTGCTACGTGGACCCTGCGTACGAATGAATTGACGGTATTGATCGTAGGTCGTGGAGGTGTAGAGAGCTGGTGATTCAACGGTCACTAGCTCCTTCAATGGCTCGATCGGAACATTACCTTTTGGGTTGTAGAAGAATGCCAATGACAACCTCTCTTTTGCAGGACTCACGACCACTCTGTGTTCTATACTTTTGTATATTGAATTGCTCAGCATCTAACCAAAATAACAAAATGTTCAACGTTCGTTAACAAATCTATTAATCCATCAATCCAAATAATGCGAGATATATTGAATACAAAAATGACTTCATGGTGGCATAGCTGTCCTCAAAAGATCATTTGTTTTGTAGTCGTTGGATTTTATTTTTTGATCTATAATATGCAATATCGGGTTTAAACCAAATGATATGGTTTATCCTTAATAGATTAATTTTTTTTTTGTCAAATCGAGAAAATCACATTTTTAACTTTCATAGATGAAAAAAACATCATTTTAAATCTTGAAAGATTTATATTAGCATTTTAAACCTTCAAAGTAACAAAACTAACACTTCAAACCTTTAATCTGATAAATTTGTTCGTGCCGCCATCAAACATAACGGAATACTTAACTCCGTTCAATTTAATAAAAACGTGTTGATTATTTTATTATATTTGAAATTTAAATATGTATATATATACAACTCTTTGACTAAGTAGGCGGTTTTGGTTTTAGAACGGTTAAAACGTGTGAATATATGTGAGCGCGTCTTGAAATTGTTTTTTTCTGCTTCTTTAATAGAGAGAGGCACATCCGCACATGCTGAATAAAGAATATGGCGACGTGGCTTCACCGATACCTTATTGATTTGCCATAAACTTTATGTTTTTCTATACCCCATTAACTTTATAATTAGTTTTTAATAAGAATAAAAATAAAATGAAAGAAGAAGAAGTTAGGATGCATGCAACAACTACAAGGAAAAAAAGAAGAAGAAAATCAAGTCCCTCCACGTGATATTTACCTTTTTTTCCCCTTACATTGATACTTTTTAGTCTAATGATGAAAAACCAAGATAGCAATTAAAATAGAAGGCTCTACTCTTCCCAAACGATTTTAGTTATGGTTAGCGAATTCGAAGACGTTTAAATATCCTAGTTTCGGTTCAAAATTCACTATAGATGTTAAAAATAACTAATATGAAAAGTAAAAAAAAAAACTCACCTGAATTTGGTCACCAATATTAACGATGAGAGCATGAGGAGCTGGTTCGACAGTGATCCAAGCGTCGTCGGATCCACGGACCTGAAGGCCGGCGACTTGTTCGTCCAGCAAGAGAATGGTCAATCCGCCGGGATCGGAGTGCGGAGAGAGACCGAGAGTCAACTCCGGCTGAGGGCATTTTGGGTAATAATTAACCCTTAAACATCCTCCTGATTCCTCTTTACCACCAAACGCATTTTGAAGTATGTCCTCTTGTAATCCCAAGTTTCTCGATAATATCTTCATCAAGTTCTCGGATAATATCACCATTTCCGTGCAATAATCCTCCAATATCTCTCTATATCAATAACAAGAAAAAATTAATCTTTACATTAAAATAAACGTGGTTTAAATTTTGTTTATCTTTTGAATAATTTGAATAAACTTTTAAATATATAGCTTGATCGAACAACTAGTATATTTATCATCTTTCATATGTACTTGCGCTATGAATTAATTACAATTCACTGATAAGTCGTACTAGTACGTCGGTTTTTGTTTTTTATATAGCAAAGCTAATTTATTTATAAGAAAATCCTAGGTTTGATAAAGCTTGAAGTAAAAGTTACATAAGTAGGATAAGAAAGTTTAATTTAACAAGTGGAACGGCTTGGCAAACGTGGATAAAAGGAATTTAAATATTATAACTAAGTAAGAAGAAGTATGGGAGTAAAATATACCGGCAATGAAGAGGCAAAGAAGGCCACTTGGTGTGATCCTTCAAAGACGAAGGATGATACAGAAGATAATAGTAATCGCTCCAATCAAGAATAGCACCCTTTTCTACGCCAAGTCGGCTTCCATATCCCTCGTAAGTTTTAGGGGAATTAGCATGCATGTTTTTGAGCTCCATGGGAAGATGAAAGAACTCTCTCCATGTTTCTTTAACTCGGTCCATGAGCTTAGGACTCATCCCATGGTTCACCGCTTGAAAGAATCCCCATTCTCTACACGCTTTCGAGATCTCATCAAGCGTTTTGCCCTGTAGAGTTATGTCGCTTGTGTATAAGCCACCTAAGTCAATGACAGGGATGGTGGCGGTACGAGGGTTGTGTTTGTTGTGGTGGTGGTTGCTAGAGGGTAAGTTTGGACGTTGAGACAGAGGCTTGACGTAGCGGTTTGGTATGGCTTGGAGGTTGCTTTCGGATAAGGATTGGACACGGACTATAGGCTCAGGCCAGTCTTGGAATATGTTCATGGCTTTGGCTGCTTTTCGATTAAGGGCTCAAAAGGAGATGAAGGAGGCTGAGGATGAAAGAAGGAGTATTGAGAAAGTTATTTATAGAGAAAAAGAGAGAGCTAGCTAGGCATGCATAACTAATGATTTNTAATATGCGGAATTAATCAATTATAGTGGTACATATATACAACAGTTCAAAATCATATAATCTAAAAAAACAAAACGGTTGAAAACTTACCCTACTTGACAGCTAGAGACCAAGCCTAATAATGTGCCAGAAATATCTATACTATTAAATCATGAGTATTTTTTTAATCTATTTTTAAACATTTTTTTTATTTTTAAAAATAAATTGAACATGTTATTAAACCGATATTAAATCGGTTATCAAACATTTATTAAATTTATTATAAACTTAAAAATTACAAATTAAACATATTTGAATCAATAATACTTATATCCTAATTTTGTTTCATTAAAAACATATATTTGGTGTGTGGTGTTATATATTATCGAAAATTGGTTATGATCCCAAAAAAAAAACAAATAGCAAAAAAGCGGTTAAGGTCATCTGGAAACTGCATGTGTATGCATTTCGGCGCCGTAACCAAATTCAGCACGACGTTATCTCATTTTTCTGCATTGAAATTGAACATTTAATTTGTATGCCCCAAAACATTTAATTACTTCATTTATATGCACTATAAATGGCTATGTCGGCATGTGCCTAGATGAAAATTAAAGATCTTAACCAGAAAACATGACATTAATATTTGATTCCTACAACTAACTAGTTTAAGAAATATAAATATTAAAATTACAAATCAGAAAATTTTACCTCTCATAATTTTGTGAAGACCAACGCCTTTGCCTCGTTGACGACCAATGATAATAGTGCTTTGCATATTAATCATATAAGCTAAACTGTAAAGTTGGTGCTTTGCATAGTACTAATTATGTTCCTTGGTTAGGAAATCTCAATGGATTATGGTCGGAAATTGGCCAAAACATGTGGAAAGTATGATTGTATGTTCGATTTATACATGATGTTTACTACGGTTCAAATAAACACTTATACGTTATAAAAGTTCAATTTATTTTTTTGATAAAAAGGTGTTTTTCACCTCTTTGTCGGAAATCTAAACAATGTAAATAGTCATTTTCAATATGTGTTGAATCCAGAGCGAACGGACACATATCCAAACCTTTTTACTACTGGCCCAACACAACGTTGGTAAAAATCAAATTACATACATGAAAGTCTTATTTTGTGCATATGCATGCATATTACGTGATTGTGCTAACGGTCTGTTATATTTCGATGGCGTGGATGTCATGTATACGACGATGTCTTGTTTGTTGAAACGGAGAATCTGAAATTGTAGTCAAAACGACATCGCTTTGAGAGACCTAACTAAACACGTCGTTTTGGAGATCTCACTATGTCATCTTCAACCTCTTCACTCGAGATTAGAAACAGAATTGGGAAATTTTTGCAACAAACAGTTTTAGAGGTGTTGATCCATATGTCTTCGTCAGCGAGTTCAGGTGAGCAATTCGATATGTTTTGTTTATCTTGAGTTCGTAATTCTTGTTAATTGTTAGTTTTCAATGGTGATGAAGTAAGCTTCAGATGCCGCGAATCTGAAAGAGGCAGAGGCATTCCGCAAAAATGTAGATGTGGAGAAGCGTCTACGATTAAGACTTCAGCCACATACAGACTTTCCATTGTAGTAGATTGTGAAACTTGCATCAATGGAGTCACTGAAACAACAAAAAATTGGATAATTTTAAAAATTGTTGTTATATCGAACATTTGGTGGGCATGAACATTACATTGTCTTTATGTTCAAATCGAATGTAAAAACCAAAAAATGAATGCAATTATTATGACTCACAAACCCAATTCATTTGTAATTAAGGGATCATGAGACAATTTTAGATCAAAAGTTTGAAAAATCAAAAACCCGAAGACAAATCGAGTGACAATATTACCTCATTTTCCAATCGGGAGAGAAACTCCGAGCTCTTCACAATAACTTTACCAAAGCTTTTGATTTCCCTAAGATGAATACACACTTTTGTACTTCGACGAGAAGAAATTGAGAGAAGAGTGTGAAATCGAAGACAAGTCTTTGTGTTCGTCGAGAAGAAAGAACCTAGATAAGACACACCCAAAACGACAATGTTTTGTCTAAAAATCTTAATTTTGCATTTTAACAAAAACGACATCATTGTAAACGTGGCATCTACGTCAAGTAGAGCTAACTGTCCACGTCAAGTAGAGTTAACTGACAGTTAGCTCCGTGACGGAAAATGCATGAATATGCATAAAATAAAAACTTCATGTACGCAATTTGAATTTTTATAACGTATAATAAATATCATGTATAAATCGAATATTGGCCAATTCCCCGATTATGGTCTTGTAACTATTTTTTTGGGGATAAACTTAAGATTGAAAGTGAAAAAGCATATAAAAAAAATCAACCGGAAGTTTTTTTTTTCTAATTTCCTTGTAAAAATGAACAGTGTATCTTGTCGGAGAATTGGTCGTTGAGATGATAGAGAGAGCTAAACAAATGGAAGCGCACAAAAGACAAAGAAGATAGATTCTTCATCGCCCTCCAATAGATATAAGCCACGTCTCACTGATTGCGCAGGAGTCGCCTTTTGATTGGCCACTTGCGATAGTCTAATCATCTTTTGCAGCCATGTGATATCGACTTGTAGCAATTGTGGCATTCTAGAAATAATCTTTTTTTTTCTTTTCAAAATCATATCATTTTCACGAAATTATAAAATATTATTCTTTAAAAAAAAATCTTTCAAACGATGTAA
>PKML01064541.1:0-26445 GCA_002933935.1 Eutrema yunnanense | reverse complement strand
ATAATTGATTTCTGTAAATGACTTGCTATATTCAAATAACATAGTTATTGATCACAATTTCAAACACATATCTGATTCATTGGGTTTTCTAGTAAAGTACAGTGTCTTGGGTTTATAGTTTAGTGTATTTGGGTTTAGGTTGGATTTTGGGGTTTAGGGTATACTGGGTAAGGTTTATGTTATATGGTTTAGAGTTTATGATTTAGGGATAAGTGTTTAGGGGTCAGGATTTCTATATAGATAATGTACGGGATAATATAGTTTACAATTAGTAATTGCTTACGGTTAATTACTATCGATAATCGGATAACATCGTTATTGATCACATTTTCAAACATATTTCTGATTTTTTGGGTTTTTTAGTAAAGTATAGGGTCTTGGGTTAAGGGTTTGTTTTTTTATGGGGTTTAGGGTATATTCCCCGTCTGTGGATAATTGACATATCCTGGTAATGTACGGGATAATATAGTTTATAAGTAATCATTGATTTCGGTTATTTACTTTCGAAAATCGGATAACATAGTTATTCTTCACATTATGAAACACATATCTGATTTAATGGAATTTCTAGTAATGTTTCGGGTATAGCCTTATGGTATAGGGTTTAGGGGTAAAGGTTAAGTGTTTAGGGTAAAGGGTTTAGAGTTTAGGGATTATGTTTAAGGATTTAACCATTGTCTGGATAATGTACAACTCGGGACGATGTTGTGGAAAACATAGTTTTCCAAACTTATAGTTATCAGGATATTTATATAGGGTGGCAAAAATAAGTAGGTTATTCATCATGATAAAAAATTGATACTATGCCAGCAAGATAGTCCGCGCACTATGGGCTTGTTGCTCTTATCTCAGCAAAATGTATGTTGAAATATAGTTTTGATAATCGGATAACTATATTATCCTAGTAATGTACGGGATAATATAGTTTATAAGTAATCATTGATTTCGGTTATTTACTTTCGTTAATCGGATAACATAGTTATTCTTCACATTATGAAACACATCTGATTTAATGAAATTTCTAGTAATGTTTCGGGTATAGCCTTATGGTATAGGGTTTAGGGATAAGGGTTAAGTGTTTAGGGTAAAGGGTTTTGGGTTTTGGGATTATGTTTAAGGATTTAACCATTGTCTGGATAATGTACAACTCGGGACAATGTTGTGAAAAACATAGTTTTCCAAACTTATAGTTATCTGGATATTTATATAGGGTGGCAAAAATAAGTAGGTTATTCATCATGATAAAAAATTGATACTATGCCAGCAAGATAGTTCACGCACTCTGGGCTTGTTGCTCTTACCTCAGTAAAATGTATGTTGAAATCGATTAGTCTATAGGCACGAGCTGCTTGGAAAACCATGTAACTCAAATTTTCAGACTTAAATATTGATACTATGTTTCGCTGGAGGTGGACGACGCAAGCAGCGTGGGAGTACATCGGGTAAACCTGTCATATAGATAATAGTTTATAAACGATGTCAGTATATTCTGAAGTATAGCAGACATTTGATTATCGGATAACCCTATTATCAAAAATCATATTAGTAAAAGATATAACCAAATTACCTAACTACATATATTATTGGTAACGTGAGTTTTATAGTACATTAGTTACTAATAATACGAAGTTATCAAAAATTTATCTATGATATAAGTTTATTTTTATGCAGTTTACCTTTCGGGTGCTTGAGTAGATTGATGCGTGGCAGTATTTTTTCTGAAACAACATAAATAATTTAGTTATCTGGGTAATATTGTTATCGATGTGAGAGATACATTTTCTGTATATTTCACCTTCACGGGTGAGCAACAATGGCGGATTATACAGACGCTAAGGGTTAGGGTAGAGCAATAATACAAATATCAGGTAAACATTATTATTATTAACTTGACAAATTAAAGGGAGTGCAAAAGTTTTGGTTTACGATTTGTGTACCTCGATCGACCAATCACGAAACCCCGTTGTCTTCAATTCTACCGCAAATCTCGTCTTCATAGTTAATTATCGTCGACTAGGTTTCTTTCCGTTTATGTCTTCTGACCAGAAGACCAGCAAAGTAAATGACACACTAATATAGGCGGCAGAAATCTAGGCTATCCCGGATGCAGGGAGTTTAGACAATGTGGATAATTCTTATCCACATAATTTACTTATTAATAATTAAAAAAACCTTCAGGTAAATCTTAGCAAGATCTTGCATCTGCCGGCGAAACTTTGAGACAACATTAAATGAGTGTTCCCTTGTTTTGACAATATTTTTTTTTTTTGTCAGACATAGGGGCAATTTCGTCCGATTTACAAAACCACTTTTTCTAAAACTAATATTGACTTATGTTTCGAGAGTTACTTAATTTTTCAACTATTGAAGACCATCCACCTCATTCACCCTTTAACTTACCCATAATAATAAACCTTTTTACAACGAGAATAGATCTGATGATTTTAGCCGTGCAAATAATTTAGAAGCTTGAATAAAATTCTCTCACACATGAATGATAATGAACCATGATAGTGGAATTCAAGTCCAATCACAAGGTATCATTTTGTCATTTCAATCATAAAAACATTAGTGGGGGTTAAAATAATAATATTGCGAGAAGTTTGGACGTGAAAAGAAAATAAGTTTACACAAAACGAAGAGCTTTTGGCATCCACCTATACACAACTTTTTAACTGGCGCAAACACAGACATGTTTTCAGAGAGAGAGAGAGAGAGAGAGAGACCCTGAGAAGCTGACCGGAGAAGACGAAGCAAGTTCAAATTTTGTTTGTGAGTTACTTCTTCTTCTTCTTCTTTTTTCACTCATCTCTCACATTCAACGCTTAATCTCTTCATCCTGAAGTTTCGATCTTCAATTTCCACGAGATCCATCCAGTACTAATTTTTTATTCAAATCGCTTCGTGACTTTATAAGATCTGTATTTTCTCTTCGATTCGCGAATTTTCTCTGATGAATTTTTCTCCCATAGGAAGGGATTTAGGGGGGAAAATGGATGGGAATTTTCCGCAAGGAGGTGTGGTTCGTGGTGGAGCTTCTTCGTACGGAGGATTCGATTTGCAAGGTTCTACGAGAGTTGTTCATCATCCAGATTCTATGAATCAGCATCGACACAACCCCAATTCTCGACCCCTTCACGAAGGTCTTCCCTTTACTATGGTTACGGGTCAAACCACCTGTGATCATCACAACATGTCAATGACTGAGCAGCATAAAGGTGAAAGAGAGAAGAACTCAGTGAGTGATGATGATGAACCAAGTTTCACAGAGGAAGGTGGTGATGGTCACAACGAGGCTAACAAATCCACCAAAGGATCTCCTTGGCAACGAGTGAAGTGGACAGATAAGATGGTGAAGTTGTTGATAACCGCTGTGTCTTATATAGGTGATGATTCGACTATGGATAGTGGTAGCAGAAGGAAGTTTGCGGTTTTGCAGAAGAAAGGGAAATGGAAATCGGTTTCTAAAGTTATGGCTGAGAGAGGCTATCATGTTTCGCCGCAGCAGTGCGAGGATAAGTTCAATGATTTGAATAAACGGTATAAGAAGCTTAACGATATGCTTGGTAGGGGAACTTCTTGTCAGGTTGTTGAGAATCCTGCGCTTTTGGATTCGATTGGTTACTTGAATGATAAAGAGAAGGATGATGTTCGAAAAATCATGAGTTCCAAACATCTTTTCTACGAAGAGATGTGTTCGTACCACAATGGGAACAGGTTGCATTTGCCTCATGACCTTGCTTTGCAGCGTTCGCTACAGTTGGCGCTTAGAAACAGAGATGATCATGATAACGATGATTCTAGGAAACACCAAATGGAGGATGTTGATGATGAGGACCATGATGGGGAAGGTGATGAGCACGACGAGTATGAGGAGCAGCATTTTTCACATGGGGATTGTAGAGGAGTTCATTACGGAGGTGGTGGTCCTTTGAAGAAGATAAGACAAAGCCAGAGCCATGAAGATGCCGACCATCCGAATCAAGTGAATTCTCTGGAATGCAATAGAGGCTCTATACCTCAAATGCCTTTTCCTCAAGCTGATGTGAATCAAGGTGGGGCAGAGAGTGGGAGAGCAGCTTTGACGCAGAAGCAGTGGATTGAGTCTAGGACTCTCCAGTTAGAAGAGCAGAAGCTTCAGATCCAAGTTGAATTGCTGGAATTAGAGAAACAGAGATTCAGGTGGCAGAGGTTTAGTAAGAAAAGGGATCAAGAACTGGAGAGAATGAGGATGGAGAATGAAAGGATGAAACTTGAGAATGATCGGATGGGGTTGGAGTTGAAACAAAGGGAATTGGGTGTTGAATTGTAAACAGAAATGGCTTTACTTCCCTTGATTGGTATATATAGCTTCGCGAACTAAGAGACTCATTTTCTGCTCTTGTAAGCTTGCTTTGATTGAAATGATCTCGAGACACCAAATGTGAGAGATCATTGTGGTTTCGTCAGTTATGATGGTTGAGAATGTAGTGATAGAGGATTGGTTGATATAAGCAAGCTCTCTTAGGTTTGCTTTAACTTAGCATCTCAGTCACTTTTTCATAGTAACCTTAAGGCTTCAAGTTATCAACTGGTTAAGGTTATTGTCATCATTCTGGTGTATTATTCTTGACGTTCTTAATCCATTTTTCGGGTTGTAACAAATGTCTCTCTCTTTTTTTTCTTGTTTCTAATTTCCAAATCCAGGAATCGTTCAATTCAAATCTGTCTCCGTTGGTAATTTATCCAAAAGCCAGTATAAAGATGTTTCTAACTAAAAGGCCTGTTGTGGTCAATCTCATGCTTGCTTCTTTTTTCTCTTCTTTTTTTGGCGGTAAGTGATGAGAATAATTCTTTAAAGATTTTTCTGTGTATACTTAATAGTTACTAAACTCCCTAAGTTGAAACAAACTCCACTTTCTAGTCTGCAGGTTTCTGTTATGTGTGTGTGCTTGTAAAACGTCTTTGGCTCACTGCTTCATAATCATAGACCTGTGAAAGTAGAACCTTTAGAAATGTTCATTTCGTAGCATAATTAGCGATGACGCAAGGAAGGGAAGTATAGTCTATGGCTTGGTGTATATGTTTAGCTTTGTTGGCCTTGTTTACGCGAAAACGCACCAGAAGAGCTATTTACACCGAGTATGTGATCTCCGTTCACGCTGATTGCATCTTCAGACATTAAGAGTCCCTTTCACGAGGACGAAGAGGGAAAGGAGAGAATCCAGCTGAGCTGAGTTAGTCCGACCCTTCCAAGGTAGGAAAAGACATGCTGTTGACGAAAGCTCAAATTGGTTAATTTTTTTTTTCTTCTTGTCATTGTCAAATGGGTTTTTCTATTCTATAATATCTAAAGCATGTCGTCAGAAACTTACCTTTTCTTCCCATTTGAAGATTCCTTGCAACCACCAATCCTTATGGTCTTTGAGTCCTTCAAAACTAATACTAATAAAAATTGAACTGTTAGATGGAAACGTAGGCGTTCGGATACTATATGGTATACTTCAACGCCCTCTTGTATTACACACTGACATCGTCTTCACTTGACCGACATTAAAGTTGAAAATGTCTTGGCTGTGTAATTGGACGATGGATTATAGTATTGTAGATTTGGGAAACAAAGTAAAGGGAAAAATGGGAATTGGTCTGCGCAGAAGGTAAACGGATCATTTGAAGAGCCTCACCTTTATTCCTTGTAAGAATGCTCAAAGGGATGAGAGAAAACTCAAAGAGAAACAAGTTTGGAGAGAAAGAAACAGAGAAGATGAAGGTGCATGGTTTGTTCTTGGTGGCTATTTTATGCCTTTCTTACACGCAGCTGGTCAAGGGGCAAATCAATCCCCCTTGCCCAACAACCTGTGGCAAGGTTAAACTCGAGTTCCCATTTGGCCTTTCTTCAGGTTGTTACCGTCATCAAGATCCTAGTTTCAAACTCACTTGTGAGAAAGAGAAGCTATTCTTTAATGGCCTTGAAGTGGTCAGCATTTCTAACAGCAGCCAGCTACGCGTCCTGATTCCAGTATCCTACGTTTGCCAAGGAAATATAAGTTCGGCCGAATTCGGCATGCAAAGGCAGCTGGGAAATCTAACTCTCTCCAAAAACAACATGCTTACAGCAGTAGGCTGTGACACGGTCGCGTTTCTGGCAACTGCTGCTGGAACTCGAAGAACTTCAGTTGGATGCGTATCAGTATGTGATGATCCTCCACTAGTAACAGATAGCGAATGTAGTGGTGCAGGTTGCTGCCAGAGCCCCGTCCCTGCATGGAGCAATATTTTCATAGTCAGATCAAATCGCGTTACCTACACATCTGTGCGTCCTTCTAGTAGTCCTTGCATCTACGCCTTTCTCGTTGAAAATGGCATGTTTAAGTTCAATGGTGTGGAAAATGTTACGAATCTGCAGAATGCGAGTTTTCCTGTGGTATTAGATTGGTCTATTATAGGAGAGACATGTGAGACAAGAATATGCGGTGGGAACAGCACGTGTTCCAATTCTGCTAGTGGAAAGGGGTACATCTGCAAATGTAAGAATGGGTTTGATGGGAATCCATACCTTAAAAACGGTTGCCAAGGTACTTCAACTTGATTTCGTTTTCTTTTGAGTATTACTAATTGTTTTCCTCATAGATTTCTTGTTGCATCTTACGGGCCTTTTCCTTGTGCCAGACATCAATGAGTGTACTACTACCAATATTATCCACAAACACAACTGTTCGGATCCCAAAACCTGTAGAAACAGGGTTGGGGACTACTTTTGTAAGTGCTCATCTCGTAACCACTTAGATACCACCAATAATACGTGCGTGCCTAAAGACATGCCTGCATACTTTGAATGGACTCAAATTTTTCTTGGTAAGTAACTCGCTCTAATCTTAAAACCAAAAAAAAACAAAAAAAAAAACTCACTCTAATCATCTATGTGTGATGTGACCAGGAACCACCATCGGCTTCTTGGTCCTCATGCTTGTCATAAGCTGTATACAACAGAGAATGAAGCACCGGAAGAACACCGAGCTCCGACAACAATTCTTCGAGCAAAACGGCGGCGGCATGTTGATACAGAGACTCTCAGGAGCAGGGCCAGCACACGTTGATGTCCAAATCTTTACTGAGGAAGGCATGAAGACAGCAACCAATGGTTATGACGAGAGCAGAATCCTGGGCCAGGGAGGCCAGGGAACAGTTTACAAAGGGATATTGCCGGACAACTCCATAGTTGCTATAAAGAAAGCTCGGCTTGGAGACAGTAGCCAAGTAGAGCAGTTCATCAACGAAGTGCTCGTGCTTTCACAAATCAACCATAGGAACGTGGTCAAGCTCTTGGGCTGCTGTCTAGAGACTGAAGTTCCCTTGTTGGTCTATGAGTTCATTACCAGTGGCACCCTATTCGATCACTTGCACGGTTCCATGTTTGATTCTTCTCTTACATGGGAACACCGCCTGAGAATAGCCGTGGAAATTGCTGGAACTCTGGCATATCTTCACTCCTCTGCTTCTATTCCAATCATCCACCGCGATGTCAAGACTGCTAACATTCTGCTGGATGAAAACCGAACTGCAAAAGTAGCTGACTTTGGGGCCTCAAGGCTTATACCGATGGACAAAGAGCAGCTCACAACTATGGTGCAAGGCACTCTAGGCTACTTAGACCCAGAATACTACAACACAGGGTTGTTGAACGAAAAGAGCGATGTTTATAGCTTTGGGGTAGTCCTCATGGAGCTGCTCTCAGGTCAAAAGGCATTGTGCTTTGAAAGGCCACAGTACTCAAAACATCTGGTCAGTTACTTTGCTTCTGCCACAAAAGAGAATAGGTTGCACGAGGTTATTGATGAGCAAGTGATGAACGAGGATAATCAGAGGGAGATCCAGGAAGCGGCCAGAGTTGCAGTTGAGTGTACAAGAGTGACCGGAGAGGAAAGGCCAAGGATGAAGGAAGTAGCTGCAGTGCTTGAGGGCTTGAGAGCCACAAAAACCAAACATCAGTGGTCGGATCAGTATCCTGGGCCAAAGGAGTTTGAACACTTGCTCGGTGTTGAAATCTTATCAGCACAAGGAGAAACCAGTAGCACTGGCTATGACAGCATCAAGAATGTAGCAAGGTTGGACATTGAAGCTGGCCGCTGATATCTCTCAGTCCACGGCTCACTAAATGCTCTGACAGTTGGCCACATTTTGTTTGTTTTAATTTAAATTCTTATCTCCTTTGTTTTCTCCTCCAAACCATGTAAAAAACAGTGTCTGAAGCATGACATTCAAGAACTAAAAGGTTGTTTTATATCATCAATCATTTTGTATATAATCCCCCTTGATTGGTATGTTACACTTCGTACCCGATTTAGTATTTGAAAATTTAGAATTCTTGCTCCAAAAATCAAGAATTCATGAATCTCAATCTTGTATGAATTTCTGATGTATCGTCATGGTACAAAAAAAAGAAAAAAAACAACTCAAAGAAGAAACTCTAGAATCTAAAGAAAATAGAGCTCAGATATGAAAGAACGATCTTACCCACAAAAGTGTCACCATCAGTTACGAACACATAGACCAAGAGCATAGCTTGACTTTTCTTCACATTTTGAAGATTCCTTGCAACTACCAACCGTCGTAATCCTTGAATACTACCAAAACAAAAAAAAATAAATAATAATAAGTTTCACTGTTAGGTTGAACGTCCTCCTTGCGTTACATTGAAATGGTCCTGTTTGTGTAGCTGGTTTAGAAAAGTGTGCGGAAACGAGTGAAAAGAGAAACATCTCAAGACTTGAAGGTTTATCTCCTATAATAAACTAACGGCAAGAAGATGAGAGAAAACTCAAAAAGAGGAAAAAAGTAAGAAAAAAAAAAGAGAGAGAAGATGAACAAGGTGAATGGTCTGTTCTTTGTGGCCATTTTCTCACTTGCATATACTCAGCTGATCAAAGGGAAATCTTTGCCCGGTTGCACAGATAGATGTGGTAACGTTACACTCGAGTACCCTTTTGGAATTTCTCACGGTTGCTATTATGCCGAAGATCCTAGTTTCAATCTCACCTGTGACGAAACAAATAAGCTCATCTTTGGCGGCAATGAAGTGATCAACATCTCTCACACCGGCGAGCTACGCGTCTTGAATACCAGATCCTACATTTGCTACAACAAGCAAGGAGAACAGATTGACAGCGTAAACCGGTGGTCGCAGCTCGGAAATTTAACATTCTCCGACAAGAACAGGTTTATTGCAGTAGGCTGTAACACCTACGCGTTTCTCAACACTAAAGGAGTTGGGAATTACTCAACTGGATGCATGTCAACATGCAGTTCTCCCAGGGCGACAAATGGATTATGTTCTGGTGGAGGTTGTTGCCAGACTCCTGTCCCTAGAGGGAGAAATTACTTCAGAGTCAGCCCATATAGCTTTTCCAACCATACTTCTGTGCATAGCTTCAACCCTTGCAGCTACGCCTTTCTAGTCGAAGACGGTATGTTTAGCTTCAGTTCTTCACAAGACCTTATGAATCTGCGGAATATCACGAGGTTCCCTGTGGTGTTGGATTGGTCTATTGGTAAACAGTCATGCAAGCAAGCTGGAACCGCAAGCATATGCCGTGGGAACAGCGTATGTTCCGATTCTGTTCGTGGAACCGGATATATCTGCAAATGTATGGAAGGGTTTGATGGGAATCCATACCTTTCAAACGAAAACGGTTGCCAAGGTACTTCATATTGTTTTTCTTTTGCCTTCTTTCTTCTTTTGAGGGTTCATTGTTTTCCTGATACATTTTTCTTGTTGCATCTTGCGCTCTTTTTCGTTGTGCCAGACATCAATGAGTGTAATAGTACTATCTATAGACATAACTGTTCTGATTCCAGCACCTGCGAAAACACCATGGGACACTTCCTTTGTAATTGCCCATCTGGTTACAACTTGAATTCCACGACCAATAGCTGCAATCGTAGAGACAGGCCTGAATACTATGGATGGACTCAAATTATCCTTGGTAAGCGCTCCTTAATTGTTCTGGCTTCTCTCTTTTCTGAAAAAAAAAAACTCACTCTAATCATGATGTGACCAGGGACCACCATCGGCTTCTTGGTCCTCCTGCTTGTCATTAGCTGTATACAACAGAGAATGAAGCACCGGAAGAACACCGAGCTCCGACAACAATTCTTCGAGCAAAACGGCGGCGGCATGTTGATACAGAGACTCTCAGGAGCAGGGTCATCAAACGTTGATGTCCAAATCTTTACTGAGGAAGGCATGAAGACAGCAACCAATGGTTATGACGAGAGCAGAATCCTGGGCCAGGGAGGCCAAGGAACAGTTTACAAAGGGATATTGCCGGACAACTCTATAGTTGCTATAAAGAAGGCTCGGCTTGGAGACCGTAGCCAAGTAGAGCAGTTCATCAACGAAGTGCTCGTACTTTCAAAAATCAACCATAGGAACGTGGTCAAGCTCTTGGGATGCTGTCTGGAGACAGAAATTCCCTTGTTGGTCTATGAGTTTGTAACTAATGGCACCCTTTTCGATCACTTGCACGGTTCCATGTTTGATTCTTCTCTTACATGGGAACACCGCCTGAGAATAGCCGTGGAAATTGCTGGAACTCTGGCATATCTTCACTCCTCTGCTTCTATTCCAATCATCCACCGCGATGTCAAGACTGCTAATATTCTCCTGGATGAAAACTTAACTGCAAAAGTAGCCGACTTTGGTGCTTCAAGGCTTATACCGATGGACAAAGAGCAGCTCACAACTATGGTGCAAGGAACTCTAGGATACTTAGACCCAGAATACTACAACACGGGGCTGCTAAACGAAAAGAGCGATGTTTACAGCTTCGGGGTAGTCCTCATGGAACTGCTGTCAGGTCAAAAGGCATTGTGCTTTGAAAGGCCACAGCAGTCAAAACATCTGGTGAGTTACTTTGCTTGTGCCAGGAAAGAGAACAGGTTGCATGAGATTATCGATGAGCAAGTGATGAACGAGTATAATCAGAGGGAGATCCAGGAAGCGGCCAGAGTTGCAGTTGAGTGTACAAGAGTGACGGGAGAGGAAAGGCCAAGGATGAAGGAAGTAGCTGCAGTGCTTGAGGGCTTGAGAGCCACAAAAACCAAACATCAGTGGTCGGATCAGTATCCTGAGCCAAAGGAGTTTGAACACTTGCTTGGTTTTGAAATCTTATCAGCAGAAGGCGAAACCAGTAGCACTGGCTATGACAGTATCACGAATGTATCAAGGTTAGACATCAAATCTGGGCGCTGATATTATCAAAGCCCAAGTCTGATAAAATCACATGTATATATTTTGTTTATAAAGAAAGAAAGCCATTTCGTATCAAAACATCACATTCAATTTAAGTTTGAGAGATCCTTGTAGAGATCATAAGTTATTAAACAGAAACTTGAGAAATTAAACAACTCAAGAAGAAGAAGAAGAAACACTAGAATTAAAACAAAGGTATGAATCATCGACCTAAATCTCTTCATCGCATGGATTCTACTTGCTCAACCAGAGTGTACGCCTGGTAAAGAGACGGAGGAGGATCCATGATCATGATTTGCGTTTTCACATAGCTTAGGCCATTGTTCAAACCCATCAGAAACGCGTAAAGCTTCTCCTTCTCTCTAGCATCGTGGGCTCGTTTCGCGGTGTCGCACTTGCAACCGCCGCAATCACAGTTCGGCAGGGGATCACACTCGGACAACTCCATCCAAGCTTTTCTCAGTTTTCCAAAGTATTTAGCCAAAGAGTCACCACCTTGCCTCATCATCGCGATTCTCCGACGAACCTGGTAGATCTTCAAATCGACGCATGGAATGAATATCCGTCGGAGATCTTCCCACATCTTATGCGCCGTTTGCGCGAACACCACAGAGTTTAGAAGCTTCTCGGTCATCGAATTCGTCAGCCAACACTTAACCGTCGCGTCGCATTGTTCCCATGGATGATAGAACGGCGAGGAAGGTTCGGGCTTCTCGAGGGTACCGTCGATGAATCCGATTTTGTTCGCGAGTCGAAGGAAATTGAGAAAACGAAGTTTCCAGATGACGTAGTTGTCTTCGGCTTCGCTGAGTTTAGGGATAGAGAAATTTCCGGGTTGCATTTCTGAATGGAGATAATAGGGAGATTTGGGGTCGAGTGTGGGAGATAGGCTCATGCTTTCCGCCATTGTCACTGCTCTCCTGAGGTTTTTTTTTGCTTCTGGTTCTATTTCTAGGGATTCTGCGTTTTATACCTTTCGATTTCGATTTTCTCTTTTAAGAGAGGTTGGGCTTAAATGGGCCTTTGATTTCTCCTACTGAGCCCAAAGATCATCCGGCCTCACAGTTGTTGTTAGTTTACTAAACTGTTAATAAAAAAATGTAAATTTGCGTGGTAATATGAAGAAAACAAGAAAGGACAGAGGCTCAAGTTGAACATTTATGGTTAATAAAACCATGTTCAGAATTCCCCTTAATTGATATGCTAACCAGTAACTGATTCGGTACTAGAAAATTTAGAGTTCATGAATCTTTAGAAGAAGAAAAAAAACAATTCAAGAAGAAACACTAGAATTTACCTGTTTAAACGGAAGCAAACGTTTAGAGTTATATATATCTCTGTAATATTATTTAAGAAGATATTTTTAAAAATGAACTTGTAAGTTATTACATGAAATGTCATTACAAATAACAAAGAATAATTGAAATAGGAAAGGATGTAATAGTCTTTTTAAATTATTGATTAGAATATGGAAAGTGTATATTTTACATTAAAGAGGTCATTTATTATTTAATTTTTAATTATTTTTAATACTATATATTTTAAAATAATAATCAATTCATATATATTCAAAGAAAAAAATCTATTCAAAATTTTACTATATTTTTATTATAATTTATTATATTTTATTTTAATATCTATCAAAACAAAAATTGAAAAATATTTTACTAATTTTATAAAAAGTTAGACACAATAAAACTATATTTTTTAAAGAGTTCGTTGACTAACTACATAAACTATAGTCATTTAACGATGCATATTAGAATTACGTTTTTAAGATTATAAGTTTTTACGGGTTAGCCCGAATAATATTTTATTTCAATGCAAAACGGGTTAAATAAACAAATTATTACAAATTGACAGCTTTATCCATAATCATTAGTTAGCTATATTGTAAAATTCAGATAAAACAATTTTCTTAAATTTTAAAATAATTTATTTTAAAAAAATTACTCCGCGCTATAATTAGCGCGGGTTAAATCCTAGTTGGTATTAAACTTCGAGTTAATGACTCATAATATCTAAATGTGATATATCATAATGGGAAAAAAACATCAAAGGAAATCAGAGAAGTAATTTGCTTCTAGAATTTCTTAAGCAATTTCTTAAATCTTTTACCTTTCCTTCACAATAATTTGAAGAATCCTTGTAACTCATTTTCTAACCACATACATCGCAATCGTGGTCTGTCAGTCTGTGTCCCCTACAAAAATAATTAAAATGAAAAAGACAGATGTTTGGATATTAAGTGGGAAGACTTAAACATCATCCTTCCTTGCATTACATTGACTTGGTCTGGTCGACTGGTCTCCGTAGTTAAATAAGAGTATAGGAGACGTCAAGTGAACATCTCAAGAGTGGAGTTTAGAGAAAACTCAAGAGAGAAACAAATTTAGAGAGAACTCAAAAAAAGTGAGAGAAAAACAGAGGAAGAGGATGAATGTGCATGGCCTGATCTTGGTGGCTATTTTCTTCTACCTTGCATATACGCAGCTGGTCAAGGGGCAACCTCGCAAGGATTGCCAAACTAGTTGTGGCAACGTCACAATTGAGTACCCTTTTGGCATTTCTCCAGGTTGTTACTATCCCGGAAATACTTTCAAACTCACATGTAATGAGACAGAGAAGCTACTCTTTGGCAACATGGAAGTAATCAACATTTCTCACAGCGGCGAGCTGCGCATCCTGATGTCTAAATCCTACTCTTGCTACGACGGACAAAATATTTCTGAGGGCCTTTCCTACGAGACTAGGCTACTTAATTTAAGTCTTTCCAACAAGAACATTTTTACTGCAGTAGGTTGTAACACTTACGCGTTCATGACGGCTATTGATACTCGAAATTACTCAACCGGATGCTTGTCGTTATGCGATTCTCTTCCAGAGGAAGACGGGCAGTGTTCTGGTGAAGGCTGCTGCCACACCTCCGTCCCTAAGGGGAGCAATCATTTCAAAATCACATCATATCGCTTTGGAAAGAAGACGTCTATTAATAACTTTAATCCTTGCTTCTACGCATTTCTCGTTGAAGATGCTAAGTTTAACTTCAGTTCTAAAGAAGATCTTTGGAATCTGCGGAATGTCACCGCGTTCCCTGTGGTACTAGATTGGTCTATTGGAAAACAGACATGCGAGCAAGTTGGAAGCAGAAGCATATGCGGTGAGAACACCGAATGTTTCAATTCTACTACTCGTGGAAAGGGTTATAACTGCAAATGTATACAAGGTTTTGATGGGAATCCATACCTACCAGACGGTTGCCAAGGTACTTCATGTTACTTTCTTTCTTCTTTCTTCTTTTGAGTGTTGATTGTTTTCCTCATACATTTTCTTGCGCTCTCTTTCCTTGGACCAGACATTGATGAGTGTACTACTATCCATAAACATAATTGTTCGGATCCCAAAACCTGTGTAAACACGAAGGGAAGCTTCCGTTGTAAGTGCCCATCTGGTTACCGCTTAAATACCACCACTATGAGCTGCAAGCGTAAAGACATTGGATGGGCTATAATTCTTCTTGGTAAGAGCTTCCCTCACTGTTTCTGGACTTATTGTTTCCCCAGATCAACTCACTCTAATCATCTCTGTGTGTCTATGATGTGTGTGATCAGGAACTACCATCGGCTTCCTGGTCATCCTGCTTGGCGTTAGCTTTATAAAACAGAAAATGAAGCACCAGAAGTACACCGAACTCCGACAAAAATTCTTCCAGCAAAACGGCGGCGGCATGTTGATACAGCGAGTCTCAGGAGCAGGGCCATCAGGTGTTGATGTCAAGATCTTTACTGAGGAAGGCATGAAGGAAGCAACTCATTCTTATGACGAGAGCAATATCCTGGGTCAGGGAGGCCAAGGAACAGTCTACAAAGGGATATTGCCGGACAACTCCATAGTTGCTATAAAGAAAGCTCGGCTTGGAGACAGTAGCCAAGTAGAGCAGTTCATCAATGAAGTGCTAGTGCTTTCACAAATTAACCACAGGAACGTGGTCAAGCTCTTGGGATGCTGTCTGGAGACAGAAATTCCCTTGTTGGTCTATGAGTTTGTAACTAATGGCACCCTTTTCGATCACTTGCACGGTTCCATGGTTGGTTCTTCTCTTACATGGGAACACCGCCTGAGGATAGCGATAGAAGTCGCTGGAACTCTTGCATATCTTCACTCCTCTGCTTCTATTCCAATAATCCACCGCGATGTCAAGACTGCAAACATTCTGTTGGATGACAACTTAACTGCAAAAGTAGCCGACTTTGGTGCTTCAAGGCTGATACCAATGGATAAAGAGGAGCTCGCAACTATGGTGCAAGGCACTCTAGGCTACTTAGACCCAGAATACCACAACACGGGGTTGCTGAACGAAAAGAGCGATGTTTATAGCTTTGGGGTAGTCCTCATGGAACTGATCTCGGGTCAAAAGGCATTGTGCTTTGAAAGGACACAGACCTCAAAACATTTGGTGAGTTACTTTGCTTCTGCCACAAAAGAGAACAGGTTGCATGAGATTATTGACGGCCAAGTGATGAACGAGGATAATCAGAGGGAGATCCATGAAGCTGCAAGGATTTCTCTTGAGTGTACAAGACTGATGGGAGAGGAAAGGCCAAGGATGAAAGAAGTAGCTGCAGAGCTTGAGGGCTTGAGAGCCACAAAAACCAAACATCAGTGGTCGGATCAGTATGATGAGCAAGCGGAGACTGAGCAGTTACTCGGTGTTGAAATCTTATCAGCACAAGGCGAAACCAGTAGCACTGGCTATGACAGCATCAAGAATGTAGCAATATTGGACACTGAAGCTGGCCGCTGATATTTGTCAGTCCAGCTCGAACAAAATCACATGTATGTCTGTTTGTGAAATAATTAAGTCATTTCAATATGGCTTCTCTCCTCTTTTGTCCTCCTAAACATTTTAAAAACCAGAGTATCAAACATGACGTTTAAGAACATTTATGCTTCGAGAGATTCATGTAGATCATCAATAATCATATTAATAATTCCCCTGAATTTGTATATGCTAACCGGTAGCCGATCTAGTATTAGAAAGTTTAGAGATCTTGTTCGAAAGAGATACCACTATGGTTACAAAAAACAACTAAAGAAGAAACACAAGGATTTAAAGAAAGCATGAAAAGAAAACAGAGAGAATGTGGTGATGATCATGCTTCAGCATCTGGTCGAGTTGATCATGGATTCTGCTTGGGCAACCAGAGCGTACGCTTGGTCAAGAGACGGAGGAGTATCCATGAGCATGAATTGCGTTCTCATATAGCTTAGATCGTTGTTCAAACCCATCAGAAACGCGTAACGCTGCTCCTTCTCTCTCGCCTCTTTGCACCGGCAGGCACACTCCGACACGGGATCATACTCCGAAAGCTCCAGCCAAGCTCTCCTCAGCTTCCCGAAATACCTCGCCACCGAGTCGCCATCTTGCCTCAGCATAGCGATTCTCTGACGAAGCTTGTAGATCTTCAAATCGACGCTCGGGACGAATATCACTCGGATATCCTCCCATGCTTTATGAGCCGTTTCCGCGAAACGCACATAGTTTTGAAGCTTTTCGCTCACCGAATTCATCAGCCAACACTGAACCCTAGCGTTGCACACGCTCCATGGTTGACAGAGCGGCGAGGAAGGGTCCGGTATCCCTACGGTACCGTCGACGAAACCGATTTTGTTCTTGCTTCGAAGGAAATCGAGAAAATGGTTCTTCCAGATGAAGTAGTTGTCGTCGGCTTGGCTGAGTATAACCATAGGGAGATTTTCGTCGGCTTGATAATCTGGATCGACATAATAGGGAGATCCGGGATCGAGTGTGGGAGATAGGCTCATCATACTTTCAGCCATTGACACTGCACTCTGAGCTTCGTTACTGTTTCTAGGGATTGCTTTTTATCCCGCAAAGAGAATGATTTATATATATACTCCCAAGAATTTCTTTCGATTTTGATTTTGCAATCTCTACAATTCACAAGGCCTGGGCATTCGGGTCCCGGGTCGGGTCGGGTCGGGTTTCGGGTCCATTCGGATCTCGGGAATTGGACTCATTCGGGTCTCGGGAAAATTTTGGTTCGGTTCGGATCGGGTTCTGGTCGGGTCCTTGATTTTAAATTAGATCCGAAAAGGACCCGAAATTTATTTCGGGTATGGTTTTACCCGAAAACCCGAAAAAAATCCGAAAAAATCCGAAAAAAAATTATGAAAAACCCGAAAAAACCCGAAAACCCGGAAAAAAAACCGAAAATCCGAAAAAACCCGAAAACCCCAAAAAAACCCGAAAACCCCAAAAAAAAACCGAATAAAAAATCCGAAAAAAAATCTAAAAAACCCGAAAAACCCGAAAAAAATCTCGAACATAAAATATTTTCGGGTCTATCGGGTACCCGAACGGGTCTCGGGTAAAACCCGACCCGAACCGAAACCCGAATCAAATTTGAAATGGAACCGTTCGGGTTATTTCGAAGAACCGAACCCGAACCGAACCGTGTTTTCGGGTCGGGTCGGTTCGGATCCGGTAGGGTCGGGTTTTATGCCCAGGCCTATCACAACAGTTGGGTTTATCTGGGCCATTGATTTCTCATTCTGAGCCCAAACGTTTAAGGACTCTCAATCTCAGTTGTTATTTTCACACCATCTCTATAATATTAAGAAATACATTTTTAAAAATAAATTTTCTTTTTTAAGTTATTACGTGAAATGTTATTATAAATAACAAAGAATAATTAAAATATAAAATGATATAATAATCTTTTAAAATTATTGATTGGAATATGAAAAGTATATATTTTGCATTAAAGAAGTTATTTATTATTTAATTTCTTAATTATTTTTAATACTATATATTTTAAAATAATAATCAATTCATATATATTTAAAGAAAAAAAATCTATTCAAAATCTTGCTATATTTTTTTATAATTTATTATATTTTATTTGAATATATATCAAAACAAAAATTGAAAAATATTTTACTAATTTTATAAAAGGTTAGACACAAGAAAACTATTTTTTTTAAGAGTTCGTATACTAACCACAAAAACTAGAGTCATTTAACAGTGCATATTAGAGTTATGTTTTCAAGATTATAAGTTTTTGCAGGTTAGCCCGAATAATATTTTAGTTCACTACAAAACGGATTAAATAGATAAATTATTACAAATTGACAGTTTTATCTATAATCACTACTTAGCTATATTGTAAATTTCAGATAAAAACAATTTTTTTAAATTTCAAAACAATTTTTTTAAAAAAATTACTCCGCGCCGAGTTAAATCCTAGTATCCTAAACATTTTAAAACTAGGGTGTATTAAACATGACATTCAAGAACATTTATGCTTAAGAGATCTTTGTAGATCATCAATTAATCTGTTTATAACTCCCCTTGGTAATTATAAATTTTTAGAGATCTTGTTCAAAATTCCAGTCCATATAATCTGATTTCATATGACATTTTACAAAAACAACAACTCAAGAAAAATAAACACAGAGTGAATGTGAATGTGAATGTGAAATAAACACATCGATCCTGCTTCGTAGATTATTCAGCGTCTGGTCTTCATATCCGATTCTGCTTGTTCTACCATAGCATAGCTGCATAGGCTTGGTGAAGTGAAGGAGGAGGTTTCCTAAAGCATGATTATTGTTTTCACACTGCTTAGGCTTTTGTTCAAACCCATCAGAAACGTGAAACGCTCTTCCTTCTCTCTTGCCTCCTCGGCTCGTTTCTTGATCTCGCACCGGCAACCGCCGCACGCACACTCCGGCTCGGGAGCGTACTCCGACAACTCCATCCAAGATATATATTCTTTCACCTTGAGAGAAAGGTTCACAACATTTAGTAAACAGTTGGGCTTATATGGGCCATGGATTTCTTGTAGTGAGCCCAAAGTTTCAGCTATCCATGAAATCGATCGATCATCCATCCATTCCCGCCTTAATTGTTTTGCAGAAGCCAACTCAACCAATATGATTCTTGTGCATTGATGCTTGATGTTCTAATTCAAGAAAAAACAAATCCTGTTTTGTTACTCATCTAAAATCTTAAAAAATCTTGTTTTAATTTAATAACTTATCATTCTTTCATCGGAACACTACCCAAGATTACTCTGATTTTGTAATCATGTATGTTACTTTGATCACATCGAATCTCTTAATTTGTTTTTTTTGTTAAACAATATGATCTTTAGGCCCCCGATGTTTTTTTCACACTAATAAAATTTGTATATAACTCAAATCCCACTAAAAAGTTACGTTTGCAGTGCGATTAAAAAAAATTATTATTCATTTGACAATAATTAAAATATTATATTTTCCGACAAAAACTAGTAACTCAGCATTTTACGCGGAAATAATAGTAAAAATTGTGTATTTGGAATGACAGGAAACGTGGACAATTCGAAATGTTTACGAAAAACATACAGGGTATTGTTTACGGAAATGAAAAGAAAAATCAACAAGTTTAAAGAGTTTACAAAATCCAAATTCAAATATGCACACAATTCGAACGATATAATAGCGNAAAAAAAAAAATTAGAATAATCGTATTAATTACTCTATTTTGCAGTGAGATATGAATTGGGATTGTAAATTTTTTTGTTTTAACTATTGAAGTAAGATTGGAGAATTTTGCTTTAAACTCTATATGTCCCGGTTCAAGTTAGTAGACGAGTTACCGTTGACCCATTCTTCTTTATCGCCTGAGAATGAATTCTAACTATACAATATAATTAATTACGTGTATGTACAGTGTACTATATTACGCGTTTTCTTCCTAGCTCCTATATAAAAATTTACGAGAAACAGTATCTGTTTAATGAAACTGAAAGTAACATTACTAATATATTAATACTTGTATATATATATAGTGGTTGATTTCTTGAAATTGGACCCTAAAGAATTAGTAGTGGAGCATGCCTGCATGCATGAGAAACTGAATAAATACAAACTTATTATCATCTTCTTTTTATTAATTGGACAAAGCAAACTTGCACATGAAAAAACAAATCAGAATAAACAAGACGTAATTAAACTTACAAACATTTAAATGACTACTGATTGCGTGTATGAAGGACCATTAGTTGATCAACACACACATGTTTCAAATTTATTGCAATAAAACTTTTAAAATACGTTGAAAATGATGAGAAAGCTTTTCTCTGCTTGGATTCTCTCTTTCACTCTATGTTTCTCTTATTACAATCACCAATAATGGTTTCGTCTTGTCTTTGTCTTCTTGTGTACATCGTGTTCTCCTGCAAAGTATATACAATATATATATACAATATAATTATTATCATGCATGCATCCACATAGGCTTTTACTTGTTAACTTAACGAGGTGTGTAGATGTAAGTTCTGAGAGAGTAATTACCGTGATAGAGAATTCTAATAGTGGTATGGAGGAGGTGGAGATTTGTAGAGGTAAGGATGGTGTGGAGGAGAGTAGTGGTGGACTGGAGGAGGAGGAGGTGATTTGTACACGTACTTTTCCTTTGGTGGTGGTGGGGAATGGTAGACCGGAGGAGGAGAATAGTGTTTAACCGGAGGAGGAGGGGATTTGTATACGTAATGTTTCTTTG
The DNA here is from genome assembly GCA_002933935.1 of Eutrema yunnanense. Taxonomy (NCBI): domain Eukaryota; kingdom Viridiplantae; phylum Streptophyta; class Magnoliopsida; order Brassicales; family Brassicaceae; genus Eutrema; species Eutrema yunnanense. The sequence goes on along the minus strand of PKML01064541.1, from coordinate 5,644 downwards.
GTGGTGGTGGAGAATGGTAAACCGGAGGGGGAGAGTAGTGTTTAACCGGAGGAGGAGGAGATTTGTACACGTAGTGTTTCTTTGATGGTGGTGGGGAATGGTAAACCGGAGGAGGGGAGTAATGTTTAACCGGTGGTGGTGGAGATTTGTAGACGTAGTGCTTCTTTGGTGGGGGTGGGGAATGGTAAACCGGGGGAGGAGAGTAGTGCTTAACCGGAGGAGGAGGGGATTTGTACACGTAGTGTTTCTTTGGTGGTGGTGGAGAGTGGTAAACCGGGGGAGGAGAGTAGTGCTTAACCGGTGGTGGTGGTGATTTGTAGACGTAATGCTTTTTAGGTGGGGGTGGAGAGTGGTAAACCGGTGGGGGAGAGTAATGCTTAACCGGTGGGGGTGGAGATTTGTAGACGTAGTGCTTCTTGGGTGGTGGTGGTGAGTGGTAAACCGGTGGGGGAGAGTAATGCTTAACCGGTGGGGGTGGAGATTTGTAGACGTAGTGTTTCTTGGGTGGAGGTGGAGAGTGGTAAACCGGTGGGGGAGAGTAATGCTTAACCGGTGGGGGTGGAGATTTGTAGACGTAGTGCTTCTTGGGTGGAGGTGGAGAGTGGTAAACCGGAGGAGGAGAGTAGTGTTTAACTGGAGGAGGAGGGGATTTGTACACGTAGTGTTTCTTGGGTGGTGGTGGTGAGTGGTAAACCGGTGGGGGAGAGTAATGCTTAACCGGTGGGGGTGGAGATTTGTAGACGTAGTGCTTCTTGGGTGGAGGTGGAGAGTGGTAAACCGGAGGAGGAGAGTAGTGTTTAACCGGAGGAGGGGGGGATTTGTACACGTAGTGTTTCTTGGGTGGTGGTGGGGAGTGGTAAACCGGTGGTGGAGAGTAATGCTTGACCGGAGGAGGAGGGGATTTGTAAACGTAGTGCTTCTTTGGTGGTGGTGGGGAGTGGTAAACCGGAGGGGGAGAGTAATGCTTGACCGGAGGAAGTGGAGATTTGTATTCGTAGTGCTTAACCGGTGGTGGAGGAGAAGAATAGAAGTAGTTAGCGGTTGATTGAGATACAAAGGTGAGAGAGATTGTTAAAACAAGCAAAGTTGCTACTAAAGAAGCCATTGGAGACCCCATTGATTGTTTTGCTGCTTAGGTTTCTGCTCTAAATGTCTTGCCTTCATACCCTTTATATAGCTGTTTTCAATTTCACTTTTTTCCAGTTTGATACCTCATTGTAAAAATGGTAAATTAACTCATGTAAAAAAAGCACAAGCAATTATGGACACCAAACATATATTAAATATTATAGAGAAAGAAGTGATGTTGGTCTCTCCGACTTTCATTATTATTATTTTTGTAAGCCGTCGATGATTGACATGTTCTCCATGTTCGAACAACGTATCGAATCTCGTGATTTTCTTAATATAACGTTAGATCTAGAGTCTTTTTTTTACCGAAATCTCACGATTTTTATTGTGGTCCTTTTTTATAACTCTCAATCTTTAGTGTTTATTTTTGTGAAAAAATTACTTGCATGAGAACAATAATACAATGTCAGTATGTCACAAAAGCATATAAATAATAACTGTAGAACGTTGTAATAGAAAATAGATGGCTTCTTAAGTTAAAAGGGTAAACATGAGAGAACCATTTCTGACTACGTTAACATGACTCTAACAGCACATGAAAAATACTTTGATTTTTAACACATACATATACTCTTAGAACATATAATATATTAACTGTGAAAACCGTATATAGGTTTGTGTTCATACTTCATATATATATAAGATGTGAAAACCGTATATAGGTTTGTGTTCATACTTCGTATATAAGATGTTTGTAGATAGTTCATCCAACTTCATATATAAGATGTTTGTAGATAGTTCATCCAATATTCGAGCAAAAAGCAGCAAATATAATTTCATAATATGGTTCAAAATTTTGGATAAAATATGGTCCAAATCACTAATTTAGAATTTATTTATCATGTAGTATTTTACTTAACTAAGTTATTAAATTGTCGCCCTTTTTCTACTTTTCTTTTCTTCTTTTTATTTTTTGTTAAAGTACATGCATCCTTTTTATTTTAACAAAAAAAAAAAACATGCATTCCTTTTTATGATATTTTATTCTTGGCTGCTTTATGCAAGTCCTAATGAATGATGGGAAACGAATAACTTTGCATTTAATGCTTTAGATAAAGCTTTTACCAATATTCAATTTGAGTTCCCATTAATCGAAGTTAAGTTAATCTGTTCAAATTCATTTTTTTCCCCCAATTTTCCTAAACTCAAGTTTGTGTATGATCTGCCTAATGCATAAATGATTTTCGGCAATGGATCAGCCACATCTATTTTCATAGATAGAGAGAAATATATATTGATCAATAATCAAATACAGCTAGATTTAGCTAAAAATGTTATTTTCGATCTCACCTACTTGCTACTGGTCGTCAAAGATGGTTACCACATCTATTCTTCCTCTTTTTTTTCAATACCACATCTATTCTTAATTTACACTTCTATCAATTAGTGGACTTTAACAAAACAAAAAAATTACACTTCTATCACAAAATGTAATCAATCCAATAAATAATATCAACCTAATGTAAATATTCATATTTAATCAAATTGCGCTATATCTTAACAGTATCGCAGTTAATGCATATAGGTCAAGCCTAGAAATCGGTTTCTATTGGATGTATTCTTTAGGTACATCAAATTTACAATCGAAGACGAAAAACTTTAAAATTTAGTTTGAGTTTTTACCCTAAGTTGATACAGCTACGGATAATATTGTTTTCCATCTAGTGGACCTATGTCTCGACTAATAATGAACCTATCAACCGCCATTCAGTAACATTATATGTTCATCAAAAGCTTGCACTTATATCATTTTTTTATAATTAAGTCGCTTATAGATCTTTCTTTTTTCTTTCTTTTTTTGTTAAAGATATCTTTCTTTTTCAACAAAAGACACTTAAATATATGTATGTTTTAATTTTCTAATCAATACATTTTCTTCAAATAAAATAGGGTTAGGGACAATATAAAACATATATGAAAAAAGAAAAAAAAACAAAGAACGAGATGACTCGAGGCAGCCGAGTTTGAAATGTGGAAGGAACAGGAGAGGGAAGGTGGTCCGTCACACACACGAATATCGCTCCTGCCTGTCTGTGACAGTGATTCTTCCATTTTTCGTTTTGGAGTTTTGCCTCACATTTTCTTTGTTTAACCTTTAGAACACGTTTCTTGTCCTTTCCTATTTGTATTTTTAATTATGTACTGTAAATTATGCAAGAGAAGGAAACGTTGATATGATCTAACTAACATGGGACGTAAAAAGATAACATGTAAGAAGAATTATTACGACCGATATCTTTTCTGAATATGAGGATATGTGGAATTGAATCAAATGGCAATATTAATCTTTTGTCAAAATAAACAAATAGATTAATAACCGAAACTTGGTCAAGCTGAATCAAGATAAGACAACAATAAAAAAATAAAAAAATCTAGATGATAAAAGTTGAATTATTTTGATCGAATTGGATATGCAACCAGCTGGATTAGGACTTAGACAAATTAACAACTTCGCATTTTTTTATCTAACATATTCTTGAAAACTGACTTTCTTGGTGAGACGTCAACGAATTATATTGCAAGAATAATCACCGCCATACTGGTTAGGTCATTTGTAAAGGTACGCGACAATAATTACCTTTGATGGTAATAGTTTCATATAGTTGTATATTTAGATTCCTTTGTTAAAATATAGCATATTTGATCCACTTCGAAAGATGCATATTTGATCCACTTCGAAAGATGCATATTTGATCCACTTCGGAAGAAGATAGCATTGATGTAATATAATGGTTACATATTTGACTACATAGCAGTTCCGTAAGAAGATTTTAAGACCTTACGATATCTAATTTAGATATTACGTATTCTTTTACGGGAAAAATCGAATTTATGTTTTATTTTCTTAGCATTTTTTATTACTCTTAATTATATTAACAATTCTTCTGCCATAATAATTATTTCCAAAATTTTGCCCTTTAATTAGGTATTGCTACCTCCATAGCCTGAATATGATTTCTTAAACAGAAAATCTAACTTTTCTTAGCCGAATTTCAAAATCACGTTGGTTGAAATCTAAACTAATTTCTGATCGCTCTACAACTTTCATTTTTTATTTATTGTAGTTAGTGATTTTTGACATGAACTAATATTGTGGTATGATCATGGATCACTGACTTAACATAACGTTGTTAGAAAAAGAAATTTAATCATTGATATATTAAGTATATTAGGGATTACTACGTATATTAGGGATTAAGTAGAAATTATTGGATCATGGGCCTTAATCTATAAAAGAGTGTAAAAAAGATTTCACGTTAAAAGTTAGACATTGAGTAGTACATAAGATACTTTGGATAATCCATTCATTGACAATTGGTTTTGAATTGAAAGCTCGTGAATCTTAACATGATATCAGAACCCGAATACACACTCATGTAATCCGACCCATAGAATTGGGTCGATAACCTAAACCCGAGATTGATGATTTGTCGAGATTAATGGTTAAAGTCATTATTTTGAAAGGATGTATTAGGGATTAAGTAAAGATTATTAGATCATGAGTCTTAATTTTTAAAGAATGTGAGAAATATTCCACATTTGAAATTGAAAGAAACTATAAATAATATATAATGGATTTGGACCAATCTATTCATTGCTAAAATTGTGATCGCATGATAATTCATGAGTCATAAGCAATTGGCCTCCTTGTTAGACCTAAAAAAACAAAAAACATGGCCTCCTTATTTGGGACTTGGGAGTATGATTTTTAAAACATATTCGATCCCTAGCTAGTAGCTACGTGTAATATTTTTAAAATATATTTTTCAAAATTAAAATAAAACCGAAACTCATCACTTTCAGAGGATATGAAAAAGAAAGAAGACTACACGTCGATAAATCAACCACTACACGTCGATAAATCAACCAATATCTATAATAATTAATAAATACTCATATAGGATATGTAACTATTTATTGGAAATATGCAGTACATAATCGTTATTTGTCGTAAGACAGTTTTGTCGGGTCGCCGAATGTGTCCCAATTTGCTGTCCATATTCAATGCGTCTTTTTTAACACTCCTATGTTTTTTTTGTTTTTTTTTCAACAAACACTCCTATGTAATTCACGTTTTGACTAGTGGTATGAGGAAACTATGGGATAGAACATATTTGAAAAGACACATTGATTACGGATTAAAATGTAATTCACATTTTGACTAGTATGAGGAAACTATTGGAACACAAATGCACAACAACTGAATTAGTTCACAACTCTTTTTTATCGGTTTCGGAAATAGGTGTACTTTGCTTTTATTGATACCAATTCATGACTTATAAGCAAAATCCCATGCAAACAAGGTCTATATTCCTCCTATTCTTGTTGACAAGTTTTATTCAGAAAACAGAAAAGAAGAAGGAACTATTGTGCTAAAAACTAATTAAAAAAAAACAATATACTTCCATTACCACAATAGATATTTACGTGCGGCTTAATTAAAACAGTTTTGATAATTTATTAAATCCATTATACCCACAAAATTTCTCACTGTAAATTTGTATCCTCTATT
>PKML01064506.1:22555-64130 GCA_002933935.1 Eutrema yunnanense | reverse complement strand
ATTGCATTCAAAATCCAGGCAACCAACATCGAATTCACCATGCCCCACCGTTTGAGTTCATCATCACCACTCGTTGGTTTCTTCACAGCAACATCAATGAAACCAAGCTTGTTCTTAGCCTTGAGAGCGTTTCTCATCAGCTTAGCCCACCTTGCATAGTTGTTCTCAGTCAACAACAACGTACAAATTAACTGCCCTAGATCTGTCGAAGCATTCATATAATAATCAGAGAGAACGTTGCTCTCTCTACCACCATTTGTCACGGTCGAGGATTTGCCTGTCGAACCATGCTCATCATCACCAGTCATCGCAACAGCAAGTAAACAATTAGAGACCAGAATCTAGCTGAAACAAACCACCGAAAGCGTCTAGAACAGAGCCTAGACGGAAGAAGAGAAAAGAAAAAAAACTGCCGCCGTTGCTCAGAAAAAAAACCTAACTCTCTGATACCATGTCAAAGTTTAGCGGAAGATGTTTATTTCACAAGCCAAAGAGGCATATATATATGTTTACATAGATTTAACCTAACTAAGGATCTCTACACAAAAGGTAATTATACAAATATGTAATATATCCTCCAATATGAACCGTTCTAGATAGTTACGCTGTTGACAAAAAAAAAAAATTGAGAAGCATTTTTTAAGAATAACCTTTACTTGTGGTGTTATTTACACTCATGATCATGCTAACGTGTTGCCACCAAAATGAATTTCAAAGAAATATATAAATGGGTTTAAATTACTAGACTAATTACAATCTATGTCATTCATATTAATTTGGTTAGATAATCAAATATAGCATAAAATAAATTATTAATTAAAAATATATATTTCTCTATCTTTCCATAATTGGAACCCGCATAATATATTTAATTTAAAAAAATATTTAATAACCAATCAAATTGAATAAGCAAGATTTGAAATCTATTTATATCATATTAATTATTTTAATTATTATCTTCCTCCTATCATCTTTGTTTGGTATCATTTTTTAAAGAAAATTGAATCATCATCATTCATATAATAAAAAAAATTAGATTTTTTTTATATGCTATATTTTGAAATTTTAAAAACGAACACAAATCACTAAACAATTAAAAAGTCCCACATCGACTATAATGTCGAAATGTGGTCCATAAATCTATTATAAAAAGAACACAAATGATAGAGAACCGTCAGATTAGGAAGCCTGACTAAATATGTGTCCATATTTTTTAAAAAAATATTCTGCTTAATCCGGTTTTTAATTGGATTGTATAATTAGACAGAATAAGACAAATATTATAATTTTTTTAATTTAATTTGATCAAAAATTAAAGTATAAATAGTTTAACTTGATAATAAGTTAAGATATTTTAAATATTTTAACTTGACCAAAAATTTAAAATATTTTTATTTTATGTTTGATCAAATAATAATTAAAATATTAGAAACTATTTAAGTTGATAAAACGTTGACAATATTTGAGACCGTGGAGGAGCTACAAAGACCGTTGAAAACGCTCTAGAAGAAGATGCACCCGTCACACTTGAGGAAAACATCAAACCAAGAATCTCGACGTGCGAAATGATCTCTTTTGATGCACACTCTACATTTGCTCATATGGGGCGTGATGGAGACTTAAATGATGCCAAGGAGAAGCCAAATATGCCCATAGAACCAGAAAACATCATTGGAGACAAATGAGATGACGAACCGAGCAAATCTGCCCGAGATTCCTCCACCGCGGTCGCTGATATGCTCAATTTAATACCCTAATAGTACTAAAGCAGTAGTTGTAGTCTAGCTAGGGGTTGAATACAAGGACTCACAGAAATCACACAATAAACTCTATAGTATCAAGCTAAGCTAAGCAATTCAGGTTTAGCAGAAAACAGAAAGTAGTAAACGAGTTGTATTCAAAGGGAAAAATATAGGTTCAGGGATATTTCTCAGGAAATCAATGAATGCAAAATAAACTAACTAATCAGGGTTCAGGTTACGCACGGTTCTAGAACTCAAATCACTAAAGTATAATTAACCAACTGTCGTTGCGAAAACTATCTAAATCTAAACTTCAGAATCCCAAATTTTTTTGCAAATCCCTAAGAATAAATCAGCCTTAATTTCAAGTTTGATATGTTCACAAATCAATTAAACCAAATTTCTTTGCGAATAATCAATTTGCTCACCCTAAGTTCTATCAGGTAATTAATCGCACTGTCGTGCCTAATCAATTATCCTAAGATCTAAGTTCCAGGTGATCAATCTAGAATTAGCTTTGAGAACAACCTAAGGTGAAGAACTAATTCAGATTATGAACCCTAAATAACTAATCAACCTAGCATTCAAAGAAATCCCTTATGAGAATCCCCAAACCTAATAAGAGATCTACTCAGACATGGAGATTAAATTAATAGACATGTTTGAATAAATACTCTATATAAAATCAGAAAGAGAAACAAAGGTTTTGAGATCTGATCTCGGACGAAGGGAAATCAGACTTGTCTCTCTCAAACTAAAGCAAAATAAAGCATAGCCTAAACAGATGGCTGTAAAATCCTGTTTATAACCTAAATCACGACTTGGGGTCTTCTTGCAATTATTAAAGACGTCTGGGCACTTTTGCAATTCTTCAAGTCTTGGAAAACTCGCGGGTCGTGTCTTGCTGCGATGAGTATCGATCGATACCAGGGGGTATCGATCGATGCTTGTCGTGAAATCAGGTACTCAGCAAGACGACTTCAGCTTCTGCTCCAAACTGCTCCAGAAAGCTCCAATAACTCCAATTAGGCTCCAAACGTGCTAGAACCTGCAAAAGACTATAAAAGACTACAAAACACTAGAAAGACTCTGTAAAAAGGACTTATATCATGGCCTAAACAGGGTAAAAACCATGATATATCAACTCCCCCAGACTTAGCCTTTGCTTGCCCTCAAGCAAATAGAAGACTAAACAGAGAAAGAGGTTTGAAAACGTAGAGACTTACCTATTCATGAACCATCGAAAATATCATTTTCCCAAGTACCCAAATGTCACCAAATCAGCTTTTGATCTAACCACCATGTACTTCTCTGTAGACATTCGCAGCTTTTCCTGACTCCACACATTATCCCACAGCATTGTTCAAATAAAGCCCTCATCACCAGTTTCATCACTGCAGCCAATGTTCAAGAACCTTCTAGACTCTTTACCAGACAATATCATGACAAGGAACCACCCTTTTCACACTTTTTGTATCTGAAACGCTACTACTACTATGAAGCGCCGTAAAAAAATGTAATATGAACTACGAATGGCTTGATCCTTCTTTCGAGGGTACGTAGGCAGCCCGCCTTGGGTTCAGCTGTTGCTTTAATAAAATTTTATTAAAGGCAAAAAAAAAATTCGTTTTTTTCGAAAGCCGAACTTCAAAACAGTTCGCCGAATTCTTAAAAAATTCGTGTTTTATCAAAAGCCGAACTTCAAAACAGTTCGAATTCTGAAAAATTCGTATTCATCAAAAGCCGGACTTCAAAAGTTCGCCGAATTCTAGAAGCCGAACTTCAAAACAGTTCGCCGAATTCTGAAGTTCGCCGAATTCTAAAGCCGAACTTCAAAACAGTTCGCCGAATTCTAAAAACTTTGTAGTCATCGAAAGCCGAACTTCAAAAAGTTCGCAGAAATTTTAATTCACCGAACTCCAGGAGTCCACCGAACTCCAAAAAGTTTCCCAACCAACCATCACGGTTCCCACATCGACGTCCTGGCCAGACGATCGATAAAATCAAACTAAGCCGAGCTATAGCTCGCACGCATCCACATGGTGCTATGGATAAAACACTTTCCATGTATAAAGCCGAGACCAGTCTCGCACTTAACCTATTCAGACCATTCGAGCTAAATAAACCGAGCATGTCTCGTACACTCGGATTCGATCTGAAAAAACCTTGATGTATCTTAAGACGCGCTGTTCACGTACTCTTTTGCCGAGCTCCACAGGTAAAACCGAACGTCCTTTCTCGTAAAAATATAAGCCAATTCCTCAATAATAGCAAAAACCTTAAGCCGATTCCACAACAATCGCGAAAATCTAAGCCAATTCCTCAACAATTGCAAAGTATAAGCCGATCTGATTAAACAGACCGCCGATTTCGAATAAATCGAATCAAGTCCGTCCTCTTCACCCCGGCTAAGCACTCCTCCATTTTCTTGTCTGTTTACGGCACCACTTTGTGTACGACAGACTTGAGAAGTTCATATAAATTTACGACTTCAAACAAACCGAGCCTCGATACAAACAAAAGGCCAAAAAACGACTGAAGGGAGTCATGATATTATATAAAAAAGAGATTCGTACAAAAAATTAATTGGATACCAGACTTTAAAAACCCTCCGGTCCAAAGGGTCGAGTTATAAGCCTCATCGGCCAAAAACAAAAAACAGAAAACAAAATGAAAATATTAGACATTCTGATTTCGCATGACGTCAGCTCGGTCACCGGACATCGCAGCCTTGTTAGAACCGAACATATCAATACCCGCCGGTACCTCAGTGCCCATTGGAAGAGAAATCTCCGGGTGAAACGGGTCAATGAAAGGCAAAACGACCAGATCCTCTTCTGCCAGCTCGCAGAGGTCAAGCGCCTCGTACTCGGCTAAGTTAACGGCCTTAAGCTTCTTAAACTTCTCGATACAAGACGGCGGGAAAACGATACCGTGCTTCGCCTGCAGGCTATCACATAAGCCGAGCACCCCTTGAGCCTGATTAATAGCAAGAAAAAGCTTTTTAACCCGATCCAGGGCCTCCAAATGATCCTTGACCTTTTGGAGCATAACATGACATTTTTCGGTAGTCTCCTTCCTCTTCATTATCTCACGGGTCCGGCCAGCCCTCAGACGGGACGTCTCACGAACCAGAGTATGAGCAACGGTATCTCTCTCCTTAGTGAGCTCGTCCCTAGAAGCCTTCAATGCGGCAATCTCCCTCGTCAACTCGGCAACCGCGAAGTCACCTGCCCGCGTCCCCTCCTGCTCCTCAAGCAAAGCTTTGCGAAGCTCAACAACCTGCACGCTGGTCGTAAGAGCCTTTCGGCGAGCAGAACGGAGCTCACGTTCGTTTGGGCAACCATCTAAAAAAAAGGAGACGTCACAACAACAAAAAAAAGTGGGGCCAACTATATATCAACTAAATCCGGAAAGGTTCATTTACCTCAGCAGTAGTCCGATCCAACTTTTTGTAAGCTTCGGACTGGAAAAGATCCTCGACCGGAGGAAGCACCTCCGAGCTAAACTTCAGTTGCCGATACAGTTCGGCACAAGCCCCGGCATCACTCGTCACCGGTTCATCCTTATCGTAACCAAAGCTGACAGAATGGGCCGCAGCCCCAGAAAATCGTTGCCTCCTCGACGAAGCAGAACGGTCCGATATGACCACTGTCTCAGGGTCAACACCTTGATGTTCGGCAGTTCCCGTATCGGCCTCGGAAGCATGCTTTGTCGGCCTTTTGCCTTTTTTCTTTCTTCTCCTCATTTTTGCCACATCTGCCGAAGAAATAGGTTTCTTAGCAAGAACCGATTCCTCACAAGGAACCTGTTCTTCAACGACGTCCGCATTGACGGCAGCTTGTCTGACCTGAGCAGCAGGCGGGACTTCAACATTCTCCTGTTCATCAAACATCTCGGCGGTCAAGTCTGGGATATCATCGAGCTTCATTCTCCGACGGCGAGAAGGGTTTGCTACAAAATATATATATATTGCAAAAGAATCGTCACAAAGATTTAAACGCCGGACTACAAAGACAAAATTACCGACGCATACCTTTAAGTGCTCTTTTGGCTTTTAAATCAAGTTTGTCCTGATAAGCTTCAAGCCACCGAGCTTTCCCTGCCGCACTTAACTGCTTCGCGTGAACAAAAGTAAATCCTGGTGTAGTGATAAGGAAGCCCGGTACGTGACGATCTGAAAACGAAAAGGAAAAATATAATTTAGGCAAAATAAAGCGATAGATAGAAAACAGGAACCAATATCTACCGATAGGAGTTCTCCACTGAGTTCGGTAACTCCCGTCCGGACGCTCAACGGAAGATTCGTCAATCTTCACATAGAAATATCGGGCGTTTCAATTGTTGACCTTGCTCGGCTTATTCCCGGTAACAAGATCGCACTCCAGCTTCGCATTAGCCGATAAAAACCAAGGCCTGGCCTTCGATAGATTCACCCGAAATAGCCTCTCGAAGATCTTAGCCGTGATTGGGATGCCGCACTCCTCCCCAAGAGTAAGGAGGCCCATAATATTTATCACCATGTGTCGCGACGCCTATAAGCTGAGAGATCGCGACGTGTCGCCTCTTGCAGTACTTATAGAACAGTTCCGGGATAGGAAACTGTAGACCGCAGATTCTGAAATACTCCTCATAGACGCATATATAGCCTTTAGGTGCATCCCACGGACGGTCGGCATCCTTCGGGATCTTAAAAAGAAGGTTATCCGGAGCATTGCATCTTTCCAGAGTAACCTGAACTGTCTCAGCCGTAGAACGAGACGGCCCGATGTTCGCAGGTCTCTCAACTACCAGCCTGGCAGCCGACAAGGGAACATCGTCTCCACCAATCTGACGAACTGTTGATGAAGCAGCATGCCCATCCGGACGAGCTACATCATCACCCTCCGCGAGCCGAATGCAAACTCTCGATCCGCCCGAACTTGATCAGTCGACTCCGCGACCCCTTCCTCATGTTCATCCTCATCAACGAGATGAGGGACTTTGATAACAACCCTTGGATTGCTCGGCCCGGCAGCAGCACGTTGAGAGCTACGCTTGATCAGCTCCTGCCGAACATCACTCAAACCGTCTGAACTCGAGTTAGAGCTATTAACATACAACTCGAGATCATGGAGCGTCGGTGGCGGAGTTCGGTCGTTAACAGAAGACGAAGAAGTTCTTGAACTCATTTCGATTGAAAAGAAAAAATCAACGAAGAACAGAATGAAGAACTTGAAGATCTTCAAGCAAATCGGAGAAATCACGGCGGAAAGGATGATCGGAGAACGGAAAATAAATATATTCTAGAGAAAAGGAAGAGCGTTAGAGAGAGAAAGAAGAAAACCTTTTGAAGGAAATAAACAGAAGTGAGAAACGGAAGGAGGTTCGAGCGATATTTATAGAGAAAAAGTAATGATGACGACACCTCGAATTCTACAACTGAGGAAGACGAATCGACACGCGTCTCCTCGAATTCCACAACTAAAAAAGACGAATCGACACCCTCTTCCCGAGAAAATCTACCGAACTAAAGACGCTCAATACCGAAAATTGCGGACTCGAAAGTTCCGAACTCAAGAATACTGAGAAAGTCTTACCGAACTCGAATCGTCAGACGAGCCATATCGATCTCCATTCAAACCGAGTTAAAGAATACTCCTAAGGACTTCGCCGAACTCCAAAAGACTACTTCGCCGAACTGAGGGGGGACCAATTGGTAGAGGGGGATTTAGCACCCCTCGGTTTAACTCGGTTCGAACCAAGACCGGTATCGGTTAACGATGGTTCGGACGAAAAGAAGACGGACTTCATCTCAATGGGCCGAACTCCAAAAGGCCCAAAGAGTCGGGCCACTCACCTTTGTTACCGAGCTCTACGGCCCAACAACAATCTGGCCCGGTATGACGGATAAGCCGACTTCCGAGATAAGCGGGAGAATCCCTTGTATCTCGAAAGTAATTCGGAATATTTCCTTTCTTGAGACAACCGGTGAAAAGGAAATATTCCTCGAATGACCGACTCGAGAAACCTATAAATAAGGAGGTCATCGCCTCATTCAACATCATCGACAATCTTCTGAGAGACTTAAGAGCATAGAAAAAGCTTCCTCAAGCGCCGATCTCGATTTCTCTAACCTCTTTAGTCTTTTTATCGAAACTCCGTTGTAATACCGAATTCAATCAATAAAACCGAGTTTCCGATTTAAGTTCTCCGTTTTAAAACCCCGTGTGTGATTTACGAATCAACAATTCAATTGAAGGAACCAAAATTCGCACATATCGTAGATCGGCGAATTCAGTTTAGGGTTTAGGAGAATTATTTTTATTAGATTTATAGCTGTGCCGTTGAAGGCTGCCTACGTACCCTTTGAAGGGATCAAGCCAAAAAGTAATTCTTGTTACAAAGGGTGTTGGGAGATTTCTCTCTATTGAGAGATTGTTAGATTGTCGGATCATTAAGAATGAGGCGATGGCCTTCTTATTTATAAGTCCTTAGCTCTTCCTTTTCCTTCTTGACTTTGTATTGGCAATTATCCTTTTCTTTGAAGCTGATAAGGATAATCTCCTTTCTTCCCGGGATTTGCCTTTATCCAAATAAAGGGAATATTCTCTTTATTAAATAAAAGGAAACTTCCTTTTATTTCGTAGATCGGTCTTGATGGGCCTTGAAGTCGATTGTTGGGCTGATTTAAACTCAAACCGGGTTAAACCGGGGGAGTGCTAAATCCCCCTCTAACAATTAGTCCCCCCCCCCTCAGTTCGGCGAAGGAGTGTTCGAGTTCGGCGGATTTCTTTGGAGAATTCTTTAGCCCGATTGGAGTTGAAATCAGCATATGGTCGAATTTCCTTTTAGACGTTTGTTCGGCTTTGTTCCTGCAAAAATTACTAAAAACGAGAGATTGAACTCGAGGCTGAGCTCGGTGTTTGTTAGTTAAGTGCGAGGTCGGCCTCGGCTTTTTCAAGTTCGGTTTCGAGAGTTCGTGCGAGACTGTGAGGTCGGCGAACTTTGATTGCGAGCTGTCCAATTGTTAGATCGGTGAGTTACGATTACAAGTTGCCGTACTGCGAGGTCAGCGAGCTGTGCGGTCGGAGAACTACGATCGTGAGTTCGGCGAGCTGGAGATCGGCGAGCTGGAGATCGGCGAGCTGGAGATCGGCGAGCTGTGGTCGTGAGTTAGGTGGGGCTGCGAGATCGGCGAACTGTGACTGCGCGATGAGTAAGTTTCGACTGAGCTACCTAATTGTTTGACCAACGAACTACGACCACGAGCTGCCTTACTGTCGTATCGACGAACTACAACCACGAACTGCCTTACTGCGAAGTAGGCGATATGTTCGATTGCGAGGTAGGCGAAGTGCTTGAGTTCGGCTTGATGATACGAACTGTACGAGTTCGACAAACTGACTGAGTTCGACTTAGAGGGACGGACCCTGTGATTGAATTAGAATAGAAAATATATTCGAATAATAAATATTTTTTTTTGATAAGAGGTACCTGAATTTTAGGGAGCTCGGTGGACGAGCTATGATCAGTAAGTTTTTTTTTTCTTTTTAATTCCGGTAATTGGAGAATTGTGGTAAGATCAGAAACCCATGCCGGTGATTGGAGAATTGTTGAACATGACAAGAAGAGTTGGAGGCTTTGTCGGAATTCTAGGGTTTTAAAATAATTCTCCATAAACCCTCAATTTTCTTGCCCCCTCCTTCTAGTGCCAATTGAAGGAACCAGAATTCGCACATATCGTAAATCGGCGAATTCAGTTTAGGGTTTAGGAGAATTATTTTTATTAGATTTATAGCTGTGTCGTTAAAGGCTGCCTACGTACCCTTTGAAGGGATCAAGCCAAAACGTAGTTCTTGTTACAAAGGGTGTTGGGAGTTTTCTTTCTATTGAGAGATTGTTAGATTGTCGGATCATTAAGAATGAGGCGATGGCCTTCTTATTTATAAGTCTTTAAGTCCTTAGCTCTTTCTTTTCCTTCTTGACTTTGTATTGGCAATTATCCTTTTTCCTTGAAGCTGATAAGGATAATCTCCTTTCTTCCCGGGATTTGCCTTTATCCAAATAAAGGGAATATTCTCTTTATTAAATAAAAGGAAACTTCCTTTTATTTCGTAGATCGGTCTTGATGGGCCTTGAAGTCGATTGTTGGGCTGATTTAAACTCAAACCGGGTTAAACAGGGGGAGTGCTAAATCCCCCTCTAACAGTTCCTTGTCATGATATTGTATGGTAAAGAATCTAGAAGGTTCTTGAACATTGGCTGCAGCGATGAAACTGGCGATGATAATGTGTGGAGTCTGGAAAAGCTTCGAATGTCTACGGAGAAATACGTGGTGGTTAGATCATAAGCTGGTTAGGTGACATTTGGGTGCTTGGGAAAAGGATCTCTGCGATGGTTCATTAACAGGTGAGTCTCCGTGTTTTCAAACCTCTTTCTCTGGTTTAGTCTTCTATTTGCTTGAGGGCAAGCAAAGGTTAAGTCTGGGGGAGTTGATATATCATGGTTTTTACCCCTTTTAGGCCATGATATAAGTCCGTTTTATAGAGTCTTTCTACTATTTCGTAGTGTTTTAGAGTTTTTTACATGTTTTAGCACGTTTGGAGCATAATTAGAGATATTTGAGCTTTCTGGAGCATTTTGGAGCAAAGCAGAAGTTCGTGTAGCTGAGTACCCGATTTGAAGCCTAGGTATCGATCGATACTGCCTAGTATCGGTCGATACTCACCGAAGCAGACACGACCCGCGACTTTAATGAAGAGTTGAAGAATTGCAAAATTGCCCAGAAGTCTTTATTATTTACAAGAAGCCCCAAAACGTGATTTAGGTTATTTAATAGGATTTTACAGCCACTTTCATGGCTATGTTTTATTCTACGCATTATTTTACTTTGGTTTTGTGAGAGAGCTTTTGAAGGGAGACAAGTCTGAAACTCTGTTCGTCTGAGAGAAGATTTCGAACCCTCTTATTACTCTTTCTATTTTATTTGATGATTTATTCAAACATGTTTATTGCTTCAATTTCCATGTCTGAGTAGATCTCCTGTTAGATTTAGGGTTTTCTCATAGGGATTTCTTTGAATGTTAGGTTGATTTATTGTTAGGGTTCATAATCTGAATTAGTTCTTCGCCTTAGGTTGTTCTCAAAGCTAATTCTAGATTGACTAATCTGGAACTTAGATCTTAGGTTAATCGATTAGGCACGACATTGCAATTGAGTAATCTGATAGAACTTAAGGTGAGCAAATTGATTATTCGCAAAGAGTTTTGGTTTAATTGATTTGTGAACATATCAAACCTGAACTTTAAAGTTGATTTATTCTTAGGAATTTGCAAAGAGATTTGGGATTCTGAAATTCAGATTTAGATAATTCTCGCAACGACAGTTGGTCAATTATACTTTAGTGATTTGAGTTCAAGAACCGTGCGTAACCTCAACTCTGATTAGTTAGTTTATCTGCATTCATTGATTTCCTGAGAAATACCCTAGGCCTATATTCTCTCCATCGAATTTACAATTCTTTTACTGTTTATTGCTTTTGTTTCATCTGATTTGCTTAGCTTGATTCGATACTATTTTGTCTATTGTGTGATTTCTCTGAGTCCTTGTGTTCGACCCCTACACTTACTACAACTACTGCTTTAGTACTTTTAGGGTATTAATTTGAGCATATCAAATTTGGCGCCGTTGCCGGGGACTCAATTCGCCATTAGATTTTAGTTTGAGAATTTCGACTAAGTTCGTCGGTATCGATCGATACTACCCAGTGTCGGTCGATACTCGCCGTCTTCTTTTTGTTGATATCGATCTACACTACCTAGTGTCGGTCGATACTCAACGTGTTTTTTGTTACTTACGTGCCTTTCTTAGTGTTTTTCAGGTGTATGCATGTTCGTGAAACCAGAAGGAACTAGAGCACTCAGCTAGTTAATATGTCATTAGAGAAGCTAGCACATTTGGAACGCACAAACAGAAAGGCAAAGCAAACATCAGGGATGAACAACACAGTGGTATTAAGACCTGATGAAGCTGGAGTTCTGAGAGACCAAGAGGGTCAAGTGTGCAATGAGAGAAGGCAGCGACTTGATGAAGCTGGAAACGTCATTGTCCCTCCTGCTGTTGTTGGTGAGATTGTCGCGCCAGCTGCGCGCGCCAACGTTGGGAATGCTGCGGTTGATCGAGGCATGACACTTGGTGAGCACAACAGACCTGATCAGTTCTATGCCAATCGATCTGCGATTCGCATCCCAACTTTTCAGAGGAATGATTTTGAGCTGAAACATGCGTGCTACGCTCTTGTGAGTCAGAATCCTTTTCATGGCCTATCTCATGAACATCCCATGGATCATATCGAGAGGTTCAAAATTTGGTCACTGGTATGAAGTACAATGGAGTGCCCAATGAGTTCCTCTTCTGCAAACTTTTCCCATACTCTCTTAGCTTCTTCTGCATTTTTCGGCAGTGATATATCTTCACTAAATCGCACGTATCTCTAGACCGCTGATTGGAATAACATGCATCTACTTGCGTTTGAAAGCCAACTTAATTCCGCATGACTTTCATCAAGAAATTCCAAGCTAAATCCACAGGGAAGGCTTTCATCTGACTCGTTTTTCATCGGTCACCTTTTTATCGGCCAAATGGCCGATAAAACTCAACTCCAAATTGAGCAGAGAGAATATGGCATTTTACTGGGGTATTTTTTATCGGTCAGATGAGCAATAAAAATCCTTTTTGGCTTCTTCCTTCATTTCTTTTTCTTCTTAGTCCATTTCATATCCATTCCAAGTCTCCCAATCTTCCTTAGCTCCAAAAGTATCTAAAAATGACTCAAAAGACTATGCAAATGCAATATAAACATCCTAAGACTCTGATATACACTCCTAAAGCTAAATGAGACGATTATGCATGAATTAACTACAAAATGATGCAAATATGCATGAAACAAGGTTAAAACAATAGTTAAAATCATGCAAAATACGGTGTTATCAATGGAAATACTCGATTCTCTTGTTAATGTTCTGAAGAGATGCTGTTAGGAGCAAGAATCTGCCAATCTTGCTACCCCAATTCAACTGCCTTGTGATAAACTTCGGAATGCATCAGGAGATTTGCCACTTCGCATTGATGTTGAAGAACCACCTCGTTCAAACGAGACTATTGGCGAATTTATTCCCCTAGGGTTTGAAAATTGCCAATCACAGGAGACTGAAGTTCTTCAAAGCCTTAAGACAATGCTTTCTCAACTTTTGAGTTAGTATTCTGAGCCAAAGAGATGTTGTCAATCTCAACCTCATCCGCCGCTTCAACCTCCACACTCACCACTTCATTCATCAACATATGGAGTACGAACCTCAAGTAAGTCGTCTCGAGTCTATGATTCAAGAATTTTTGGCGATACAGGAGGATTCGATCAACACAATCAACTCAATGGTGAGCATGATGAAGATACAACTCAAGGGGAAGATGGACGATATTACAGCTAATGTCAAGAAGCTAGAAACGAAGATCATTCTCATATCTGAAGACGTACAGAAGAGAAACAATGGCAGAACACACTTGACATCAGAAAAGATGGCCGAGATATCTGGAATTTGAAACGCCATGTGGATACAATGGAAAGTACACTTGAATGGAAAATCGAGCTGGTGGACAAGAGTGACAATCTTGAGAAGCAAGCTCATGAAATTCAGGTTCTTGGATTTAAGGTAGATTGGATTGATGATAAATTTTCAGGAAAAACCCAGGATCAATCGACCATTCGCATCTCTTTCTAATCAAGTAGCAGAGATGCAGTCCAAGTTCTTCCAATTCGAAGACACTACAAGAAAACTGGTCCATTACAACGGACGGATTCGATGTAAAATCGATGTAAAACATGCTTTACGACGGATTAACGACAAATTATAAAGCGTCGTAAACTGATCATCGTTACTTGAAATTTGTTGTAAATTCGTCGTAAAATCTTGGACGAATACAAGTCGTCGTAAACTCGTCGTTAACAATTCGTCGTTAACAATTCGTCCTAAAGTCGATGTAATTTTACATCGATTTTACGACGTAAACCAGCTTGTCGGTATATCGTTGGTAAATAGTTGCAAATATTACATCGACTTTGACGTTACATCGAATAATATAAATTTTTGTATCGGGAAATTCGTTGGTAAACCGTCGTAAAAAATTGATATGCTCAAATTAATACCCTAAAAGTACTAAAGCTTTGTCGATTGTAATACTTAGGGGTCGAATCCACAGAGACTCAAGAAAACACACAATAGATTTTAAGGGTTGAATTAAGCTAAGTGATCAATGGAATTGAAAGCAAATACGTAAATTAAACGAGTTGTAATTCGATTGGAAGAAAGATAGGTTCAGGGTATCTCTCAGGAACTCAATGAATGCAGATAAACTAACTAATCAGGGTTCAGGTTACGCACGGTTCTTGAACTCAAATCACTGAAGTATAATTAACCAACTTTCGTTGCGAGAATTATCTAAGTCTAAATCCTAGAATTCCAAATCTCTTTGCAAATTCTAAAGTCTAAACCAGCATTAAATTCAAGTTTGATAAGCTCACAAAACAACTAAACCAAATCTCTTTGCAGATAGTTATTTTGCTCATCCTAAATTCTATCAAGTAATCAATTGCACTGTCGTGCCTAATTGATTAACCTAAGATCTAAGTTCTAGGTGATCAATCCAGAATTAGCTTTGAGAACAATCTAAGGTGAAGAACTAATTCAGATTATGAACCCTAAACAACTAATCAACCTAGCATTCAAAGAAATCCCTTATGAGAACTCTAAACCTAACAAAAGATCTACTCAGACATGGAAATTGAAAAAATAAACATGTTTAAATAAATCACTGAATAAATAATAAGAAAGAGAGTAAAACAGGGGTTCGAAATCTTCTCTCGGATGAACAGAGTTTCAGACTTCTCTCCCCCAGAAAGCTCTATCACCAAAACCAGAATAGAATAAAGCGTGTATGAAGCGTCATAGCCAAAGTGGCTACAAAACCTAATTAATACTCTAAAACATGTTTTGGGGCTTCTTGTAAATAATAAAGTCTTCTGGGGCAATTTGCAGTTTCTAAAATCTTTAGAAAAGTCGTGATCCTTCTGTTTCTTCAACGGGTATCGATCGATACCATAAGTGTATCGATCGATACTCAGGCATCAAATTGGTGTCTCAGCTACATGATCTCTGCTTGGCTGCTTGGCTCCCAAAAGCTCTGAAATGCTTCAATATCTCCAATAATGCTCCAAACGTACCTAAAACCTGAAAAGACTCTAAAAGACTCCAAAATCTCTAGAAATACTCTATAAAAAGGACCTATATCATGGCTAAAAAGGGGTAAAAATCATGATATATCAACTCCCCCAGACTTAGCCTTTGCTTGCCATCAAGCAAACAGAAAACCAAACCAAAGAATGAGGTTTGAAAACACGGAGACTCACCTGTTCCTAAACCATCGCAAAGATCATTTTCCTAAGCAGCTAGATGTCACCTAACCAGCTCCAGATCTAACCACCATGTACTTCTCCGTAGACATTCGCAGCTTCCCAGACTCCACACATTATCTCACAGCATTGTCCAATAAAGCTCTCATCGTCAGTTTCATCGATGTGATTAATACCAAGAACCTTCTAGATTCTTTCCCATATAATATCATGACAAGGAACCATCCATTTTCACACTTTCTGGTATTATTTTCTCTCCCCCAGACTTGTTTCTCATCATGTTCTTTTTTTTTTTTTTTAGATCTGCATATACACATTAAGGTCTGAAACGCTAGTATTGATTGTGTTTGCCACCGAATCCCCGGTTCTTCCCTCTCTATGTATCAAAGGTGTAGGCAAATAGTGGTATCACGAAAAATTTTCCTAACCTCGCTTCCAAATAATGGGATCGCTGGAAATTTTCCTAACCCTCTACTCTGAAAAAAATTATTTCATCTTTTTATGCTCTTATTTATTAACTTATAACAGGGGAGAGATATACCATTACTTTAAACACATGGGTTCCTTTGTCAGATATGAATGAGGAATCAAGCTCTATGGACATCAACCACATCGATGAAGTGCAAAAATTTGGCTCAGGCTTCAATGGACTCTGCTGGAAACATGGGCGTCTTCTAGTTAACTGGTCAGCCTTTGGATTTTTCATTAGTCCGATTCAGAAATGATTCTGTAACAATGGTCACTTCGAAGTAAAGTCAGAACAAAAAATTCAAGAAAAAGATCATCATCTCCAACAAATTTTGACTCAATAAAACGACTTTTGACTAAAAAAGACTGACTCTAAGAAAAAGAAAAACAATGTCAGCAACTACCTCCCCCATACTTGAACAACACTGTCCCC
The DNA here is from genome assembly GCA_002933935.1 of Eutrema yunnanense. Classification (NCBI taxonomy): domain Eukaryota; kingdom Viridiplantae; phylum Streptophyta; class Magnoliopsida; order Brassicales; family Brassicaceae; genus Eutrema; species Eutrema yunnanense. The sequence continues at coordinate 48,040 of PKML01064506.1, read as the reverse complement.
AGTGTTATCTAGCCGAAGGTTGGTAAAAGAAATCAAGAGAATTGAGTGGAATTATGAAGAAGAAGAATTTACCGATCTGGGATAGGGGCATCGACCGACACACGGTCTGGTATCGATCGATACCAGGCGTAAGTCGATACAGTAAACTTTTCTCAACGACAAGTGACAAAATATTGCTCTCAATTTTTGACAAAGGAACCGAAAGTGGTATGGTTAGCACTGTTAGATCACTCAAACACAGGTTAAAAGCAACAAGATATCATAATGCATAATCCAACAAAGTTCAAAATCAAAACAAGCTGACAAAACAGACTCAAAAATTCAAAAGAAAAGAAAAAGAAAAGAAAAGTGAACCAGATATAGGAGATGACTAATCCTCATCAGAATCATCGTCTCCAGCTGTGTGAGACGGTCCAACAGCAGATGGTGAATGTGGGCGAGACGGGACCATGCAACTGCATCGAGAAATGGCACTCCAAATGGTCAGCAGGCTCTCGACGACGTACCGCTGAAACAGATCCATCTCCATCGCAGGTGGTGGAGGAAGAACAAGTGTAGGAGCAGGTGTACGTGCATGTCGCAAGCGTCGCTGTCGACCTCCAGCAAGGCCAGGCTCGGGTGCAGCCTCAGTAAGCTCAAAACGCAACATCTGTGGGGTGTTACCAATGTCCGTCAGCTCGGTGTTAGGGAGCTGAACCTGAAAGTCTCCAACCGGTGTAGAGAAAAACCAACGCCTCTCGGGCTTCAACCACCGCAGGTTCTGCAAATGCTGCTCATCCATAAGATCGCGTGCAGTGGAGATCGAGCAGCTCGCAAAACTAATCCCAAAGTGCTGGAAGATAGGTGTGAGAAGACTCCCAACCGTCTCGGTCTTCCTAGCTGGACCCTTCGTACTCTTGCCTATGAATGGCTTGGTCTTCAAGGAGACCAAGTGATGTGCGAAAACAGCCCCCATATTGACCTCTGTCAGCTCAAGCCACTCATAGTCCTCTCCTGGAATGATGTCCCTAATAGCCAAGGCAAGCACTAAAAGCTCAGACACCCTCATCTTGTTCGGCTCCATCTTGCACAGAAGGGTGTTGCTCAGAATCCTAACCAAGCAACGCAAGACTGGGTGGCGCACATCCATCTGAGTGGATGTCCTAGAGTGATAAGCACCAGTCCCAAAGTGCTCCCAGAAAGTCTGCATGTCAGGGTGTGAAACAGGAAGAGCAACTCTCCTAAAGGCTCTCTGAAAGCCATATATATCACAAAGATCAGGGAGTGGCAACCTGTACCTCACTCCGCGAATCATGAAGATCAAGGTACCCCCATGTGCGTCCCTGAGAACCTCGTCCTGGTGGTAGACGCAGACTGTCGCCATGAACTGACGAACTAAGTCTGGGTAAAGGCTGTACTGATGTGTGGCCATAGTGCCTAGACCAATCCTCCCAAGCAAACATTGGAGCTCACCGTCAATGCCCAAGCGACGCATCGTAGTCCCGTCAACAAACCGAGTGGGCTGCATAGTAACGGTCAACCACCCGTTGTAGTGCAGCGTGTCATAATCGTCCCAATCCTAAGAAATAGGCATGTAGATACAGGTTGCACTCTCAGCGATCTCTCTATCTGTTCCCTCCCAGTCTTTGTTGCAAGGAATCTTAGCCTTCTTGTTCCTCTTTGGCCAAGGAGCACGACTTGTGGCAGTAGGAGCAACAAGATCAGCAGGAGCAGCGGGAGTAGCGGGTGGTGGTGTTGGCGATGCCACTGGTGGTGGAGGGATGTCGCGCAAGGAAGTATGCGAACGCTCAATATTTTCTGACGCTCCATCAATCCTCACTCTGTAGTGGTCGTTGCCTAGGCGACCGTTCACTACACCTCTCCGCCAATGTGAACCATCCTAGATCTTGACACGTTGACACAAGCAGAATTCCTTTGCGCGCGGGTTGGAGCTTGATGCATCATCAGTTCGTGGCCTCTTTGATGCAGACATCTGCAAGCATAGACAAAGAAGCAACAACGCATAAGCATAAATCAACCACAACATCCAGTAACAGCAACAATCAACATCGATCGATACCCTGGCGATTTCGAACCAAAATCTCCAAATTCCAAAACTTCCAAAATTCCAACAAACTAGCACAAGGGGGGTACGAAAATCCGTTCTAATCACTTATCTAACAAGCATTGCCCAAGAAAACGAGTGAAAAGAGCCAAAAATCATGAAACCCAAACCTTGTGTTCTTTTCATGGAAAGAGAGGAATTAGTGTGTCATACCTTGTAGATCGGAATTATAGATGATAGAAAGAGATAGAGCACGAAAATCCAACAAGGTTAGGCACCGGAATCACTCAAATCCGTGAAGAAACGAAGATTTGGTGAATTTGGAATTGGTTTTCGCTAAGTGTCGATCGATGGAGACTGTGGAGAAGAGAATGAAAAACCCTAGGGTTTTAAGGAAAACTTACCTGCGCGTGGGGTATCGATCGATACCCAGGTGGTATCGATCGATACCCAGGTGGTATCGATAAAAACCCAGGTGGTATCGATCGAAACCAAGGCGATTTGGCGATGGAAGTTATGTTTCTCCTCGTCGAACCTGATTCACTAAAGACACAAGACACAAAAACGAAAAATAAAAAGAACAGGACTTATATACAGACTCACCAGTGGGTTGCCTCCCACCAAGCGCTCGTTTAACATCATTAGCTTGACTATACTGTCGTTCAGGCAGTGGGTGCATCATCCTGAGGCACTATGTGTCCTCTTGGAATCTCGGCTTTCGTCCAATAGTGTTTCACCCTTTGTCCATTTACAGTGAACTCCTCGCCCGAAGAACTTATCAGGACAACTGCACCATGTGGTCTAGCTTCCTTGACTGTGAAAGGACCTGACCAACGAGAACGCAATTTTCCAGGAAACAATTGGGTTCAAAGTGTCTCGAGAGGATCTTTTTGTCGTGATACGCCTTGGTCCTCTCCTTGTACAGCTTCAAGTTCTCATAGGCATGATGCCTAATCTCATCCAACTCATTCAGCTGAATCAATCGCCTCTCAGCAGCAGACTTGATGTCGAAATTCATCATCTTTGTAGCCCAGGCTGCCTTATGCTCACCGGAAGATGACACGCTTTTCCATATAGCAAGTGAAACGATGTAGTCCCAAGTGGTGTCATGAAAGCAGTCCTGTAAGCCCACAGACACATAATCCACATCAACCAAGATGTATTTGTTTCCATATGACGAAGGAAAGGGACCCATAAAATCGATGCCCCAACAATCAAAAATCTCAAACTCAAGGATGAAATTATGTGGCATCTCATGTTTCTTACTGATCTTCCCTCTCCTCTGACACGCATCACACTACGAAACGAAGGCATGAGCATCCTTAAACATAGTAGGCCACTAGAAGCCTGCTTGAAGAACCTTGGACACTGTCTTGAAAGTATCAAAGTGTCCAGCATACTCAGATCCATGACAATGAAACAAAACATCAGGTACCTCTGATTCAGCAATGCCTCTCTTGTAGATACCATCAGAATAGTGCTTGTACATGTAAGGTTCATCCCAAAAGAATCGCCTTATGCCACGCATAAACTTCTTCTTGTCATATTTCTTGAGGTGCTTTGGCTCTTCATCTGCATCGAGGTAGTTGGCAATATCAGCGTACCATGGTTGATCAGAATCAACTGCAGCGACTAGATACCCTTCAGAAGCACCAAGGTGTTCAACAGTCAAAACAGGTCTGGAAATCGCAGGGTATCGACTACACCAGGGGAGTGTCGATCGATACCAAAACCTGCAATTCGTGGGAATTGCAGAGTTTCGGCAAAACCCATTTGAAACTCAGTTTCAATGAAGTAAATGGACTCTTCTGGTAGTTGATCATCAATAGGCACGTCTGCATCGATCCGAATCCTCGAAAGATGGTCAGCAACCCCGTTCTCTATTCCTTTCTTGTCCTTAACCTCGATATCAAAACCTTGGAGCAAAAGGACCCAACGACAAAGGCGAGGCTTGAGATCCTTATTCTGCATCAGATATTTGAGAGCAGCATGATTAATATGAACAATCACTTTGCTCCTAATCAGGTAGGATCGAAATTTCTCAAAGGAGAAAACAACTGCAAGTAGTTCCTTCTCTGTGGTGCTGTAATTCCTCTGAGCATCATCCAATGTCCTGCTGGCATAGTAGATTGTGTGCAGCTTCTTATCCTTCCTCTGACCCAAAACTGATCCAACAGAAAAATCACTAGCGTCACACATGATCTCAAAAGGCAAAATCCAATAAGGAGGTTGCACAATAGGAGCACTCACCAAAGCCTTTTTAATCTCCTCAAAGGCTGCAAGACACTCAGGTGTGAAATCGAATTTGATCTCCTTGCATAATAGGGCGGTGAGTGGGCGGGCTAGCTTAGAGAAGTCCTTGATGAATCTTCCGTAAAACCCAGCATGAACAAGGAAGCTTCGAATATCCTTCACAGAAGTCGGTGGTTGGAGGCTTGTCATGACCTGAATCTTGGCTTTGTCAACTTCGATCTCAGCTTCAGAAACCCAGTGCCCAAGAACGATGCCATCCTGAACCATAAAGTTAAGGACCAAGTGTTTCTCTTCACACCTCTGTAGCACCTTGCACAAGTTAGCCAAACAGTCCTTGAATGATGATCCATACACTAAAAAATAATCCATGAACACCTCCATAAAATCCTCAATCATGTCTGTGAAGATAGACATCATGCACCTCTGAAAAGTGGCTGGAGCATTACACAATCCAAATGGCATTCTCATGTATGCGAATGTGCCATAAGGACATGTAAAAGTCGTCTTTCCTTGGTCATCTGGATGTATCGGAATCTGGAAGAAACCTGAATACCCATCGAGAAAACAGTAGTAGGGATGACTAGCCAACCTCTCCAACATCAGGTCAATGAATGGCAATGGGAAGTGATCTTTCCTTGTGGCTGCATTCAACTTCTTGTAGTAAATGCACATTCGATGCTCAGTGATAGTCCTAGTAGGAATCATCTCATCCTTCTCATTCTTCACCATAGTTATCCCTCCTTTCTTAGGAACAACGTGCACTGGACTGACCCAAGAACTGTCTGAGATGGCATAGATAACCCCTGCATCCAAGAGTTTCATGACCTCCTTCTTAACCACTTCTTTCAGGTTTGGATTCAGCCTCCTCTGATGCTCAATTGAATCCTTTGACTCGTCCTCAAGATGAATTCTATGCATGCACAGATCCGGTGATATACCTGAAATGTCATCAAGAGAATAGCCAAGAGTTTTGCGATACTTGCGCAGCTTGCTCAGTAGTAAGGCAATCTCTGCTTTGTTCAAAGAAGCATTAATAATCACTGGGTATGTGGAATTAGGACCAAGGAAACCATACCTCAGATTTGTTGGAAGTGGCTTGAGTTCCACCTTAGGAGCTTTCTCCTCGCTCCAATCTCCAAGCCCAGCAGCTTGCTTAGAACTTTCGGCCAACTCCCTATCTGGTCGCAGGGTATCGACCGATACTAGGGGAGTATCGATCGATACTGGTGGTGTTGTATCGGGCATCTTCGAGTATCCAGCAGCAACATCACCCGGATAAACCTCTGACTCAGCTGAACATACCAATGCTCTCTCCAATGGATCCTCAGGATGCATTTCCAAGAGGTACTCTTCAGCTATGTCACTGAGGGTATCAACAAAGAAAGTTTGCCCATCGATGGTTTGTCTCTTCATCATCTTCTCCATGTTAAAAGTCATTATCAAATCACCGATGTTAAGAGCGATCTTCCCATTCTTGCAATCAATCAGAGCACCAGCTGTTGCTGGGAATGGCCTTCCCAAGATAAGAGGATCTCTGGGCTCTGCATCATATTCCAGGACAATGAAATCAATCGGGATTAAACAATTCCCAATCTTAATCGGGACATCTTCAAGTAATCCCTCTGGAAGTCGAACTGAGCGATCAACAAGTATCAGGGAGATCCTTTTGGCTGTGAAGTCTGTCATCCCCATCCTCTTAGCAACTGAGTATGGCATGAGGTTCACACTTGAACCAAGGTCGCAACGAGAACGTTCGAACCTCTATGTTAAGATTGTACAATCCAACACAAAACTCTCTGGATCTGGTAGCTTCTTTGGGATCTTGTTGGTCAAGATTGCGCTGCACTCGTGAGAGATCATCAGAACACCATCCTCAAGGTTCACATTGCTCGATACCATCTTCTTAACATATCTCCTGAAAGCTGGAGAAGTCTGGATAGCATCGATGACAGGAAGTTCAACAACCAGCTTGTCCAAAATTTCCTTGCATATAGAGTCTTCTACCTCCTTATTAGTCTTCCCAATAGACCTGGGATAAGGTATCCTCAATATGTAAACTCTCTCTAGAACCACATCAGGTACTTCCTTCAAAACCTCACGTTATGTATCGACTGCAGGATCAGTGTCGATCGATACAGGGGTGGTATCGATCGATACACGGGACTTTGAGTTGTCTCGTGAAAGTTTATGAACCGGTGTTGATCGATGCTGGCTAGTGTCGATCGATACCCTGGGGATTTCAAAATTCTCATCGTCAAGATCGACAAAATTTCCTGCAGCTTGGCCAACTTTCACTAATGTATTGACCTCTTTTCCATTCCTCAGGGTAATTGCATTGATGTGTGCCCTTGGATCTTCTGTTTTCCCTGGTAGAAAACCTTCTTGCCTCTTCACAGCACCTGCAGTCTGAGCTACCTGAGTTTCCAGCTTCTTCTGATGAATACCGAGAGATCTTTCCACTCAGATCTTTGTACATAGCATCCATCTTCCCATTGAAATCCACTGTTATCTGCTGCTGTCCTTGAACCAGCTGTTCAAGCATAGATTCATTCTTGCTTTTTGGGGTTTTAGCAGGTATAGGCTGATAAGATGAATTCTCATAGTTCCTGGTATAACCACTGCTCTGGAAAGGTTTCTGGCCAAACTGATTCGACCCAAAACCACTTGGATTAGCTTCAGATTTGAATCCTCCTTGCTGAAAATTGTTGTTGAAGTTTCGGTTGTTGTTGTATTGATTCCTCTGACCCTGAAAACCAGAACCACCAATGTAGTTAACATCCTCTACTTCATCCTCATTGATATTATCGACTTCCTCAGCAAAATGAACTGCCTTCATCGATTTTCCCAGCAAGAGATTATGCACTGAATCCAACTTAGCATGAACCTCAGCAATCTGTGATCCATCCATGTTCCCACGCTGCTTCTTTCGCTCAAAGTCTGCATTCTTGGTGCTATTGTTAGACGCCAAGTTCTCAATAAGCACATAAGCATCATTGGAATACCTGGTATTGAAATTCTCATTGCTCGCAGCATCCAAAGCCATCTGATACCTCCAATCAATCCCTCTGAAGAAGAAACCCATCAGCTGAACATTAGTGTACCCATGATGTGGACAATCTCTCTGATATGATCTAAATCTCGTCCAAGCAGCCTTGAATGCCTCAGTCGGGCCTTGAGAAAACTGGGAGATCTTGTTCCTAAGATCCTCGGATCGTGCATCATCATAGAAATTATTCAGGAAAGTAGTCTTAGTCTCCTCCCAGGTAGTCAGTGATCCAGAAGGCAACTGCTTCAGCCAGTAAGTCGCATCCTCACCTAGAGAATATGGGAAGAACTTGCAGAATAGGTAATCATAGGACACTCCATTGCACTTGATGCTAGTGACCAAATCCTTGAACCTCTCAATATGATCCATCGGGTGTTCATTGGAAAGACCATGAAAAGGGTGCTGACCCACAAGAGTGTAGTATGCAGGTTTCAGCTCAAAGTCATTCCTCTGAAAAGCAGGAGGGCGAATCGATGATCGATTGGCATAGAACTGAACAGGGATGTTGTACTCACCAATCGTTCTACCACGATCAGCCACAACATTTCCTTCGTTGGCGCGCGCAGCTGGCGCGGCAATCTCATCAACAACAACTGGAGGGACAATGACGTTTCCATCTCCATCAAGTCGTTGCCCTCTCTCATTGCACAATTGACCCTCTTGGTCTCTCAAAGCGTCAGCCTCATCACGAGTAAATACGACTGGATTGTTCATCTCTGTTGGCTTCTTTGTTTTTCTGTTTGTGCGTTCCAAAAGTGCTAGCCGCTCGTTTGACAGATTAACTAGCGGAGTGCTTTTGTTCCTTCTGGTTTCACGAATAGGCATGCACCTGTAACACAAAAGTCAAGAACGTAAGTAACAAAAAAAAACACAAAAAATCACGATAGGTATCGACCGATACCACTAGGGTGTCGATCGATACTGATCGAACTTAGTCGAAATTCTCAAACTAAAATCTAATGGCGAATTGAATCCCCGGCAACGGCGCCAAATTTGATAAGCTCAAATTAATACCCTAAAAGTACTAAAGTTTTGTCGATTGTAATACTTAGGGGTCGAATCCACAGAGACTCAAGAAAACACACAATAGATTTTAAGGGTTGAATTAAGCTAAGTGATCAATGGAATTGAAAACAAATACGTAAATTAAACGAGTTGTAATTCGATTGGAAGAAAGATAGATTCAGGGTATTTCTTAGGAACTCAATGAATGCAGATAAACTAACTAATCAGGGTTCAGGTTACGCACGGTTCTTGAAATCAAATTACTGAAGTATAATTAACCAATTGTCGTTGCGGGAATTATCTAAGTCTAAATCATAGAATTCCAAATCTCTTTGCAAATTCTAAAGTCTAAACCAGCATTAAATTCAAGTTTGATCAGCTCACAAAACAACTAAACCAAATCTCTTTGCAGATAGTTATTTTGCTCACCCTAAATTCTATCAGGTAATAAATTGCACTGTCATGCCTAATTGATAAACCTAAGATCTAAGTTCTAGGTGATCAATCCAGAATTAGCTTTTAGAACAACCTAAGGTGAAGAACTAATTCAGATTATGAACCCTAAACAACTAATCAACCTAGCATTCAAATAAATCCCTTATGAGAACCCTAAACCTAACAAAAGATCTACTCAGACATGGAAATTGAAACAATAAACATGTTTAAATAAATCACTGAATAAATAATAAGAAAAAGAGTAAAACAGGGGTTCGAAATCTTCTCTCGGACGAACAGAGTTTCAGACTTGTCTCCCTCAGAAAGCTCTCTCACCAAAACCATAATAGAATAAAGCGTGTATGAAGCGTTATAGCCAAAGTGGCTAAAAAACCTAATTAATACTCTAAAACACGTTTTGGAGCTTCTTGTAAATAATAAAGTCTTCTGGGGCAATTTGCAGTTTCTCAAATCTTCAGAAAAGTCGCGATCCTTCTGTTTCTTCGACGGGTATCGATTGATACCATAAGTGTATCGATCGATACTCATGCATCAAATCGGTGTCTCAGCTACATGATCTCTGCTTGGCTCCAAAATGCTTCAATATCTCCAATAATGCTCCAAACGTACCTAAAACCTGAAAAGACTCTAAAAGACTCCAAAAACACTTGAAAGACTCTATAAAAAGGACTTGTATCGTGGCTAAAAAGGGGTAAAAACCATGATATATCAACAATTCGACGGTAAATCGATATAAAAAGAAATCGATGTAAAAAGTAATCGATGTAATTTTGATGTAAATATGATTCGATGTAATGTCGATGTAAATATGATTCGATGTAATGTCGATGTAAAAAGAAAACGATGTAAAGTCGATGTAACAAGTAATCGATGTAATTTCGATGTAAAAAAAATTCGATGTAAATTCGTCGTAAAGTTAAATTATAATAATAATAAAATATAGTTCAATAAATTATATAATTAAATTATAATATCAATTATATAATTATTATAAATTAAAATATATGATTAAATTAAAATTCTATAAATAAATTCAAAATATAAAATAAAATTCGAAATACAAATAATAAAACTACAACTCAAACTACTAAATATGATATTCTAAATATCCAAGTTCCGTAAAAGGTCTTCGTCGGAACTCCGCTGCAATTCCGCCATCCGCGGATCCGCTGCTCATCCCTAGGGCCCGGTGTCGATGCATCCGTCTGACGCTACCTATATACGGTCGCCAAAGCGGGGTTTGACGCGGCAAGAATCTCGAACATAGTGTCGAATCGTCGGATCGTAGATGTAAATTCATCTTGCTTCGCCAGCAAAGTGTTGATCTGGTTGTTGGCGACGTTTAACTCGTTCCGCAACATAACCGGATCCTCGGAACAATGACCTGCGGAAGACGATGCGACAACACAATCTCGGATCGATCCCATCCCTAAAATTATGCCATTTTTCTTCGTGGCAACCTTAAAAAAATAAACGTTAAATTTAAAAAAATTGAATACAAAATAATTCTATAAAAAATATAATTTAATTATTATTAGCTCTTTGTATATCTCATCCATATGGGCTGTGGTCAAAGCCGATGTGGACTGGACCGAGCTACCACCATGTGATAGCTGCTGAGAGAGCGGAGTTTGACGCTCGGCGATCTTTGCCATAGCGTCATTGAAGATCTTCTCCGCCCGAGCATCCACAAAAGAGCCATCTTTCTTTTTGTGAGTTTCCTCAAAAACTCTGGTCATCGGAGGAAGTTCGCCTCCGTTTGCCTAACAAAACGACATACGAAAAAAAAATGGTTAATGATTAATTTATATTAATAACAAAATCTCAAAAATAGAAATTAACCGGAAAAAAATTATATCGCCGGGGGAGTCCGTTTGCGTGTGCAGACTTTTGTAGCAAAATAGTATGAAGTGAAATGTGAAGTTTCTTCTGTCAAAATTCCCGCAACAATTGATCATTCAACCCTTGTTAGATTTTTTGCCTTCCCCTTTAAATGTTTCATGAAGCGTTCGAATGGGTACATCTGATAACACCATATTTTACATCTTTTTAAGGTTTATTTTCATAGGTTTTTAATCACACTTTGTATAGTTTTGGGATATTTTCATGCATTTGAGTCACATTTAGTTTTAACTTGCATTTTAGAAGTCCTAGATAGTTTTGTGTCGTTTTTGGCTTGCTGGAGCCTTTTTCAGGTGTTTAGGAGTGCTTGGAGCAGCTTGGATCAAAGGAGACACTTGGAGTTCGAAAGAAGATCGAAGGAAGATCGAAAGAGGAGCAAAAGGAGCAAAATACACGTCCGATCGGTTACTAACCGATCACTGAAACCGATCAAGATTTCCTGATCAAGACATGTGTCTGAAAGATCCAACCGGAAGAACACCTTGCCCTTTTAATTAGACTGGGAGATCTTAATGAAAGTTATGCTAACTTGAGTTAGCTTTCTACTGGAAGTGTTTTCATGTCATTCTCATCAGCGGTTCGAGAGATGCGTTTGATTTACTGAAGACATATCATTACCGGAAAATGCAGCGGCAATCCGAAGTAGCTGAAAGATCATGTCGGATGGAAGTCTTTCCTTACCAAGTTTAATGTAAAATTTGGACACAAGATAGACAATTGAGTTAGCTTCGCGTGAGCATTGGATTCGTGTCATTCAGGGCTGTGGTTCAAGAGTTATGGCCAATATAGTGAAGACCTGTCAAGCCGAAATCGTCTAACCGATCGCCAAGGTCGATGGCAGAATTTTAACAAGCGGCATCGGTTTATAACCGATCCCCGTAACCGATTCCATCACTTTTAGTGCCCATTTTTGTATTTAAGTCATTTTTACTTATTAAAAACATAAGTCTTTTTCCCCAAAACGAAAAGTCTCTCTTTGGAGAGCTCAGGAACACCTCTTGGTGTTCTTGAATGGATCTTCATGTATATTTCACATAAGGGAAGATTTCTTCAATTTTATTTCATATTATCTTTATTTGTATCTTCTTCTTACTTTTCTATGGTTTACTTTTTTGATTTGTGTTATTTTTGTGAGTTGACTTTTTCTGGGTTTGTGTTCTTAGTATGTTCTTGGTGTTCTTGTGAATAGCTTTTTGTTGGATCATGATTAGGCTTGATTTGGATGGTTTGATGGTTGCTTGTTGATGTTTAGGCTTAGATACTCATTTGTTCACATGTTTAGAAGTGATCTTAATGCTAGAGTTGACTTGATCACTCAATTTCTAGATCATGGTCGATTTACACTCGGAAGAGGTTTAGTAGATCGTCTAGAAGATTTCTAAACGTGCTTTTCATTCTTAACCGTTAGCCATCGTGATTAAGGTGAATTTTTGGCTTAAAAAGACTTACGTTTTATGCTTGTTGATAAATTGGTTGCAATCGGGAGATTAGCTAATTCAAATTATCAACAAAGGGTTTAGCATCACGGGAGTGAGTTAAGCTATTTATGTGTTCCTTGCCAAAGAATGAATTTGCATTGAATGTTTATGCATCACTAGTAATTTGTCTTGATGGTTAGATGATGGTGATTTTGGATGATCTTCGTTAATTCTTTCACTTAGGTTCTTAGGTTGATTCTTAATGCTAGACTTGACATGATAAACCGAAGTTTAGAACTGCACCTAGATTAGGTAGTTCTAGTTTGGCGTGACAAACCGAACAAGAGTTACACCCTAGGATTTTTGGTCTCATCCCATGCATTAGGGATAGATTCGAGTAAACAGTGTTAGTGCTAGATTAGACGGTGTTAGTGCTAGATTAGGTTTGTTCATTCGAGTCTTGAACTTAGGCATTTCACACCTGGAAGGAGTTAGATGAATTGCTTGAAACGAATCTTTTGCGAGCTTTACGTATCATTCACAATTGGCAATTGTAGTTTGGTGTGTTTAGTGAACTAAATGGACTTGCGATTAATGCTCATCGATTATCTTTGATTGCAAACGGGAGTTTAGCTTAATCGGGTATTCGATGAAGAGATTGATACCACGGGAGTGGATTAGTCTTATGTTTGTGTTCCATGTTCTAAGATAGGTTTTAATGCTTCTGAATTATTCATTGTTTAATTGTTAATCGGCTCTTTGATAGTTTAAGCCATGATCCAACGTTTTCTCTTTGTGTTTTATTTTCTTTCTTTTATTTTCTTTCGTTTATTTTCTTTCTTGCATTTTGATTTCTTTCTTCTTTCTTTTCTTGTATAAAACATAACACCATTTTGTTCTAGCTTAGTTTGTTTCTCGTATCTTTGGTGTGTAATCTTTATTCTCTGTGGGATCGATCCTAAAGTGCTACATCGACATACCGTTATGATTGCGGTAGTGTGCACATTAGGTTAATTGGTGCGGGTATAAAAACACACGAAATCAACATCCACCTAAACTGAACATGTCCGCCTAGTTCTGCTTCGTGAGGGAGATGAATGGGAAGATGTTCCATAACATCAAATAACGCCGGGGGAATATCTTCTCCAAATTGCACAACAATATTAGAATATTAGCAGCCATCTGTGCAATTACATCTTCTGACAACGTCCGTGTACTAAGATCCCAGAAAAACGCTCTGATGCCTACACAATCAAAATTATATATTGTAATATTTGAACATATAATATCAACAATTTTATATGTGATGATGTATCTTACCTCCAATTGCTTCATGAACATTTCTTGGAAGGAGTTCGGCAAATGCGAAAGTAAGTAATCGTTGCATAAACACGTGGCAGTCATGACTCTTTATCCCAGCAAATTTTTATCCTTTCTCAACAGATTTAGCAAGATTGGATACGTACCCATCAGAAAACTTCACGTCAGATGAAACCCAATTGAACAACAATGCTTTTTTCTTGTGCACCCAACCGAAATATAGGGACTGGTGATTTCCCATTGCTCATTATATGCAACTCATTTCTGTTGCAAATATCGGGCAAGTCCAACCTTAACTTTCCGCTGTCTTTGGTTCTTCCTTTCACGTTTAACAATGTATACATGATGTTATCAAAAACGTTTTTCTCAATGTGCATGACATCAAGATTGTGTCTCAGCATATGATCTTTCCAGTACGGAAGTTCCCAAAAAATGCTTTATTATGCCAATTGTGATTGACCCCGTATCCATCATGCATATTTGCAGGAGTGTGCCAATTTTCTTCACGTCTCACCGTTTCTTGTGCCCCAAAATGATCTATTTTCACTTCAAGATCTTCCTAAGATAGATACACTGTGGGGGCACACGCACAATTTTGTTCTTCCTAGACAGCCGCTTGTTTCTCCGATATGGACGATTGATTGGTAGAAACCGGCGGTGACAATCAAACCAGCATGTTTTTCGACCATGTTTCAGTTGAAATGCATATGTCCGATCAAGGCAATAAGGACAAGATAACCTCTCATGCGTCGTCCAACCTGATAGCATTCCGTATGCAGGGAAGTCGCTTATTGTCCACATAAGCACCGTACACATCGTCAATTTTCTTTTCCTCGAATAGTCATACGTACGAACTCCGGTATACCACAACTGTTTCAACTCATGTATGAGAGGCGGCAAAAACACATCAAGTGACCGCTTTGGATGATTAGGACCAGGGATTAAAATATTCAGGAATAGAAATTCCCTTTGCATGCACATATACGGGGGAAGATTATAAGGCGTTACGATAACTGGCCACAAATAATATTGCCTACCAGACATACCGAATGGACTAAATCCATCAGTGCAAAGACTAAGATAGACATTTCGCTTAAATTTAGCAAAGTCTGGGTGTACCGTGTTAAAGTGTTTCTAAACTTTTGAATCTGACGGGTGAGTCACTTCTCCTTCTGTCTGTGAATATTATGCATGCCACCTCATCGACGCAGCTGTCCTTTCAGATTGATACAGTCGTTTCAACCTATCAGTTATAGGAAGATACCACATCCGTTGGTACAGTATCTTACTACGCCCAGAAGTTTGCGGCCTAAATCTTGGTTTTTGGCAAAATCGACATTCATGCAGCTTATCATCATCTCTCCAAAAATGCATATAATTGTCAACACATACATCTATCATCTTAGAAGGCAACCCAAGACAAAAAACCAACTTCTGTATCTCATAGTATATTTCGGCAGCCAAATTATCCTCTGCCAAATACTCTTTAATAAGATCAGCCCAATCATCCATTCAAACCTCAGCTAAGTTATTATCAGTTTTAATTGTCATCATCCTAGCTGCTAACGACAATTTAGACTGGCCTTCTCTACATCCATCGTAGAGTGGCTGATTTGTAGCGTCTAGCATATCATAAAATCGTTTTGCATCTACGGTGGGTTCCTCAACACTATTATCAGCATTTGTTTCATGAAATGCATCAGTAACCATGGCATGCATCCTATCATGATCTTGACCCTGATCAAATTGATGTTGACCATGATGATAACTACCCTGATAATTTGATTCATCAACATCTACATGATGTTAATAATTACTACTACTAGCAGCTTGATTCCTTTCAAAACTCTCTCCATGTAGATACCAAACATAATATTGCGGCATAAATCATCTATTTAGTAAATGCTTCCACACAGTCTCAATAAAAATATATTTCGTATTCTTGCATTTACGACAAGGACATAACATCTTACCGCTTTCCAAGGTGATATATCATGGTTTTTACCCCTTTTAGGCCATGATATAAGTCCGGTTTTAGCACATTTATAGTATTTTGGAGTCTTTTAGAGTCTTTTACAGGTTTTAGCACATTTGGAGTATTATTGGAGATATTGGAGTTTTATGGATCGTTCTGGAGCAAAACTGAAGTTTGGTGACTAAGTGCCCGATCGAAGCGTCAAGCATCGATCGATACCTCCTTGGTATCGATCGACACCCATCGAGGAGATTATGCACCGCGACTTTTAATGAAGTTTGAAGAATTGCAGAACTTGCCCAGAAGACTTTAATATTTACAAGAAGACCCCAATTCGTGTTTAGACTATTTAATTAGGTTTTACAGCCACTTTGTTGGCTATGCTTTATTTTACTTTGGTTTTGTGAGAGAGCTTTTGAAGGGAGACAAGTCTGAAACTCTGTTCGTCCGAGAGAAGATTTCGAACCCTTGTTTACTCTTTCTGATTATTTATTTGATGATTTATTCAAACATGTTTATTGCTTCAATTTCCATGTCTGAGTAGATCCACTTTAGGTTTAGGGTTTTCTCATAAGGGTTTTCTCTGAATGCTAGGTTGATTATCTGTTTAGGATTCACCATCTGAATTAGTTATTCACCATAGGTTGTTCTCAAAGCTAATTCTAGGTTGACGAATCTGGAACTTAGATCTTAGGATAATTGATTAGACACGAGACTGCGATTAATTACCTGATAGAACCTAGGTGAGAAAATTGATTATTCGCAAAGAGATTTGGTTTAATTGATTTTTGAACATATCAAACCTGAACTTTAAAGCTGATTTAGACTTTAGGGTTCGCAAAGAGATTTGGAATTCCTAGGATTTAGATTTAGATTTAGATAGTTTTCGCAACGAGAGTTGGTTAGCTATACTTTAGTGATTTGAGTTCAAGAGCCGTGCGTAATCTGAATCATGTTAGTTAATTTATCTGCATTCATTGATTTCCTGAGAAAAACCATGGGCCTATAATTTCCTCCATTGAATTTACATCACTTTTAATTTACGTAATTGCTTTCAATACAATTGATTTCTTAGCTTAATTCAACCTTTAGAATCTATTGTGTGTTTCCTTGAGTCTTTGTGGATTCGATCCCTAACTATACTACGACTACTGCTTTAGTACTTTTAGGGTATTAATTTGGCGCCGTTGTCGGGGACTCAATTCGCCATTAGATTTTACTTTGAGAATTTCGACTAAGTTCGTCGGTATCGATCGATACTCACTAGTATCGGTCGATACTTAGGCGATTTCTTTTGTTGATATCGATCGATACCACCTAGTGTTGGTCGATACTCAACGTGTTTTTTGTTACTTACGTGCCTTGTCTAGTGTTTTGTTTTCAGGTGCATGCCTAATCGTGAAACCAGAAGGAACAAGAGCACTCAGGTAGTTGAACTGTCATTGGAGCAGCTAGCACTTCTGGAACGCACAAACAGAAAGGCAAAGCAATCATCAGGGATGAACAACCCAGTGGTATTAAGACATGATGCAGCTGGAGACCGAGAGACCAAGAGGGTCAAGTGTGCAATGAGAGGGGGCAGCGACTTGAGGAAGCTAGGAACGTCATTGTCCCTCCTGCTGTTGTCGAGGTCGCTGCTGCGAACGTTGGGAATGTTGTGGCTGATCGTGGTAGAACAATTGGAGAGTACAACAGGCCTCATCAGGTTTATGCTAATCGGTCAGCGATTCGTCCTCCACCATATCAGAGGAATGACTTTGAGCTGAAACCTGCATACTACACTCTTGTGGGTCAGCACCCTTTTCATGGTCTTCCTCATGAACATCCCATGGACCATATTGAGAAGTTCGTGGACTTGGTCACTAGCATCAAGAGCAATGGAGTGTCTTACGATTACCTCTTCTGCAAGCTTTTCCCCTACTCTCTTGGTGGAGAAGCGACTTACTGGCTAAAGCAGTTACCTCCTGGTTCGCTAACTACATGGGATGAGACGAAGAATGCATTCCTGTGCAACTTCTATGATGATGCACGATCTGAGGATCTGAGGAACAAGATCTCCCAGTTTTCTCAAGGACCTACTGAGGCGTTCAAGGCTGCTTGGACGAGATTTAGATCGTATCAGAGAGATTATCCACATCACGGGTACTCTTATGTTTAGCTGCTGGGTATCTTTTTCAGAGGGATTGATTAGAGGTATCAGATGGCTTTGGATGCTTCGAGCAATGGTAATTTCAATACCAGGTATCCAGATGATGCTTATATGCTTATTGAGAATTTTGCGTCTTGCAATAGCACCAAAAATGCAGACCTTGAGCGAAAGAGACAGAATGGGAACATGGATGGATGGCAGATTGCTGAAGTTCAGGCCAAGCTAGATTCAATGCACAATCTGTTGATGGGAAAGAATAAAAAAGCGGTCCACTTTGCTGCTGAAGATGAAGTGGAGGATGTTAACTACATTGGTGGTTCTGGTTTTCAGGGTCAGCGATTTGGGTACAACACCAATCGAAACTTCACCAACAATGCTCAGCAAGGAAGGTACCAATCTCCACCACCCAAAGCTCCTCAGAGTAAATTGAGGCTATGCTTGAACAGCTGGTTCAAGGGCAGGAGAATATGACGGTGAACTTTAATGGGAAATTAGATGCTGTGTATACCGATTTAAGTGGAAGGATCGAGGCTCTCAATACCAGCCACATGATGCTGGAAACGCAAGTAGCTCAGACTGCAGCAAATGCCAAGGGAAAGATGGTTCATTCACACAATGCACACGTCAATGCAATCACCTTAACTGCAGAAAATTTCGAGGAGGATCCTGAAATCGCCAGACCATCGATCGATACACCCAAGTGTCGATCGATGCCAGTTACAATTCTGAAACGGGACACTTCCAAAACCCGTGTATCGATCGACACTCCTAAGGTGTCGGTCGATACTGAGGCGATTTCTGAGGAGACATCTGATATTTCGACTGTGGTGCCTAAAGTAGTTGCAAAACGAGTGTATATATCGAGGATACCTTATCCCAGAGCTGTTGGAAAGACTAAGAAGGAGGTAGAGGACCCCACAATATGCTGGATAAGCTGATTGTGGAGCTTCCTTTTGTTGATGATATATCTGCCAAGGACGATTCAAGACCCCGAGTATCGATCGATACCCTACCTGGTGTCGATCGATACCCCTCGCAGATCGAGCCAGAATTTATAAAAACACCTGAGTTGATTGAAGAAAGGGGCTACAAGCCTAAAGTGTCATATCCTCGACCACCTCCACTGACGCAGCTGACTAAGAGGGAAGACCCAGGAATCTTCTCAGTTCCATACTCTATCTCTGGAGTTAAATTCAAAGAGTCTCTCGTCGACTCAGGGGCTAGCGTTAATGTCATGTCAAGGGCAATTGCAGAGAGATTGGGAGCTGATATTCGATCTCCCAATACATCTATCACATTCACGAACTCTTCAACCTCAACTCCATATGGAGCAATCGCTGATTTACTTGTCACAGTAGGAGGTTGTCTGGTCCCTACTGATTTTTAGGTTGTTGAGATAAGTGCAAGATCTAATACGCAGCTGATTCTTGGAAGACCGTTCATGGCCACGGTTGGTGCCATTATGGATACACCAAGCAAGAGAATCGCGTTCTCATACATTGACAAGGAGGTGTACTACGAAGTCATCCCTACTAGAAGAACTCCTACACATCTCTCTTGCATCACCATTGTTACATGTGAGACGTTGGTAGTTGATCTTTTGGAAGAACCTCCTGACGAGCAAACTGTCATAGACCTTCTGGATGGTCGTTCTGTTATCACCAAAAAGGCTAAGGCAAAGAAGAAGGCAAAGAGTAAAAGAGTCGAGAATCCCCATGTCACTTTGATCCCTCAGAAGTGTGATGGAGATTCGATTGAGTACAAGGTGAAATGCAAGGGAACTTCGAAGCCATTCTCTAAGGCTAGAGTTCTTCTTACTTCGGAGCTGAAAGAGAAAGGAAAAGAGTTTGTGGAAGGCATGTTGAGCAGAACTCTGAAGCTAGCGATGTCAAGTTGTGGAGCCTGTTTTGATGCAAGCTCTCATCCTTATCCTTCCTGAATGGCAGTACAGTCAAGCTACTAACGTTAAACGAGCGCTGGGTGGGAGGCAACCCACTAGTGAGTCTATATATAAGTATTTTCTTTTTATTTTTCGTTTTGTGTCAGGATAAACAAGGAGCAAACTCGAAATCGCCAGAGTGTCGATCGATACCCTTCAGTATCGGTCGATACCCTATGCGATTGAGAAAGGTTCATGTCGACTTAAGCCTCATATCGGTCGATACCAGGTTGTGTGTTAGTCGATACTCAATGTTCCAGCAAGGTAACTTCTTGTTTTTCCCTATTTTATAATTATTCTATTTTTCTGTTTTCCTTCACTAACTTTAGGCTAGATAACACTGGGGACAGTGTTGTTCAAGTCTAGGGGAGGTGTCTGCTGACATTGTTTTTGTTTTTCTTAGAGTCATAAAAAAAAAAAAAAATTGTCGTTTTATTGAGTCAAAATTTGTTGGAGACTATGATCATGTGCTTGAATTGTTGTTTTGATTTTGTTTTTGAGTGACCAGTGTTACAGGATCAGTTCTAGATCGACTAATGGAAAATCCAAAGATCGAACAGTTGACTAGAAAACATCCATGTCTCCAGCAGAGTTCTTCTGAAGCCTGAGCCAACTTTTTGCACTTCATTGATGTGGTTAGTGTTTACAGAGCTTGATTCATCATTCATATCTGACAAAGGAACCCATGTGTTTGAAGTAATGGTATCTCTCTCCCCTGTTATAAGTTGATAAATAAGAGCATAAAAGATGAAATGATTTTCTTCTGAGTAGAGGGCTAGGAAAATTTCCAGCGATCCCATTATTCTACTTGTGAGGGAATGATCACACAAAGGTTGAAAGCGAGGTTAGGAAAATTTCCCGTGATACCACTATTTGCCTAAGGCTTTGATACATAGAGAGGGAAGAACCGGGGATTCGGTGGCAAACACAATCAATACTCGTGTTTCAGACCTTAATGTGTATATGCAAATCTAAAAAAAAAAGAGATCATAATAAGAAATAAGTCTGCGGGAGAGAAAATAATACCAAAAAGTGTGAAAAATGGTGGTTCCTTGTCATGATATTGTATGGTAAAAAATCTAGAAGGTTCTTGAACATTGGCTGCAGCGATGAATCTGGCGATGAGGGCTTTATTTGAACAATGATGTAGGATAATGTGTGGAGTCTGGAAAAGCTGCGAATGTCTACGGAGAAGTACATGGTGGTTAGATCAAAAGCTGATTAGGTGACATTTGGGTGCTTGGGAAGAGGATCATTGCGATGGTTCGTGAACAGGTGAGTCTCCGTGTTTTCAAACCTCGTTCTCTGGTTTACCTTTCTATTTGCTTGAGGGCAAGGAAAGGCTAAGTCTGGGGGAGTTGATATATCATGGTTTTTACCCTTTTAGGCCATGATATAAGTCCGGTTTTAGCACATTTATAGTATTTTGGAGTCTTTTAGAGTCTTTTACAGGTTTTAGCACATTTGGAGTATTATTGGAGATATTGGAGTTTTATGGAGCGTTCTGGAGCAAAACTGAAGTTTGGTGACTAAGTGCCCGATCGAAGCGTCAAGCATCGATTGATACCTCCTTGGTATCGATCGACACCCATCGAGAAGATTATGCACCGCGACTTTTAATAAAGTTTGAAGAATTGCAGAACTTGCCCAGAAGACTTTAATATTTACAAGAAGACCCCAATTCGTGTTTAGACTATTTAATTATGTTTTACAGCCACTTTGTTGGCTATGCTTTATTTTACTTTGATTTTGTGAGAGAGCTTTTGAAGGGAGACAAGTCTAAAACTCTGTTCGTCCGAGAGAAGATTTCGAACCCTTGTTTACTCTTTCTGATTATTTATTTGATGATTTATTCAAACATGTTTATTGCTTCAATTTCCATGTCTGAGTAGATCCACTTTAGGTTTAGGGTTTTCTCATAATGGTTTTCTCTGAATGCTAGGTTGATTATCTGTTTAGGATTCACCATCTGAATTAGTTCTTCACCATATGTTGTTCTCAAAGCTAATTCTAGGTTGACGAATCTGGAACTTAGATCTTAGGATAATTGATTAGACACGAGACTGCGATTAATTACCTGATAGAACCTAGGTGAGCAAATTGATTATTCGCAAAGAGATTTGGTTTCATTGATTTGTGAACATATCAAACCTGAACTTTAAAGCTGATTTAGACTTTAGGATTCGCAAAGAGATTTGGAATTCCTAAGATTTAGATTTAGATAGTTTTCGCAACGAGAGTTGGTTAACTATATTTTAGTGATTTGAGTTCAAGAACCGTGCGTAATCTGAATCATGTTAGTTAGTTTATCTGCATTAATTGATTTCCTGAGAAAAACCATGTGCCTATAATTTCCACCATTGAATTTACATCACTTTTAATTTACGTAATTGCTTTCAATACAATTGATTTCTTAGCTTAATTCAACCTTTAGAATCTATTGTGTGTTTCCTTGAGTCTTTGTGGATTCGATCCCTAACTATACTACGACTACTGCTTTAGTACTTTTAGGGTATTGATTTGAGCATATCACAGGGTTGTCTGCATATTTCCGACCTGATACATGAATATTTCAAGCCCTTCTTTGAATTCTTTCGTCAACGCTCCCTCCGAATCATTTTGTGTATACATCCATCTTCGTATATCGTATATAGACATTTTATAAAAAATATTGTAGGGAGTTTTTTTTAATGTGTTTTTTTTTTTGAGTTACGATTGAAGTTAGAATATATTTATATAAATTTTTTCGAAATTACTAACGGATTTGCAACGAAAATTTACAACGGTTTACCA
This sequence comes from Eutrema yunnanense, assembly GCA_002933935.1. NCBI lineage: Eukaryota > Viridiplantae > Streptophyta > Magnoliopsida > Brassicales > Brassicaceae > Eutrema > Eutrema yunnanense. Next base: position 25,740 of record PKML01064506.1, on the reverse strand, counting down.
TCTAATGGTATTACAACGATTTTACATCGAATATACGACGGATTTACGTCGACCAAATTCGATGTAAATAATTAGGTGAACCTATAAGAAAACATTTTCTACCAAACTCTCAGAATCGAAGTGAAATTGTCGGTAATTTACATCGAATATTATCATCGTAAATCCGATGTAACTTTTACATCGCCTTTACAACGAAACATGCAAAATGATATTCCTAGTAAATCCGATGTCACAGTTACATCGAAATTACAACGAATTATAAAATCGCCGTAACAACTAAGGCTGTCAATTTGAGTGTTTACCTGCGGGTCCCGTGGGTTTTTATCCGCCGCGGGGCGGGTGCGGGTCGAGAATTATCAAAATACCAAAAAGCGGGACGGATGCGGTTCGAGTGTTTTCAAATGCGGGACGGGTGCAAGTTGGTATTTTTTTACATAGGTCTCGCGGGTTACCCGCAACTAAAAAAAAAATTATTAAATACTATTAAAATGTTGAAATATTTATATATATATATATTTTTTTTGTTAACTGATTTTTTTTGTAATATATAAATTAATTAATTATTTTGTTTATTTTTTAGAAATTTATGTATTTATAATTTTTTCATGTGAAATTTATTTTCTTAAATTTATTTTATTAATATATATATTTTTATTAATTTTTTAAAAAAAAATATTTGCGGATTACCCGAGGGTACCCGCGGATTCAAGCGGGGCAGGTGCGGATCGAATTATTTTTGTTAATGAGTCAAGCGGGGCAGGCCGATGTGGGTCGGAAAAAACTTGAACCCGCACGGGGCGGGTCTTGCGGGGTGGTTTGGACCCGCTTGACAGCTCTAGTAACAACATCGTATAATCATCGTAACTTTACGACGATTATACGACGACATATATTTACGACGAATTTAAATCGACCACATATTTTGTCATAATTTCATCGTAATGGCGTCGTAATTTTACATCGAATTATAACCATCGTAAAATTCCGTTGGAAATAGATATTTTTCTTGTAGTGAGAGCCAATCCGGCAGCAACCTAAGGAAAATCTTTTGGACGCTAGGGAATGACCAAAAATCTATTGCAACGCCATCATGGATAAAGAAGAAGCCGAGGACCACGACTACTTACCTATGGATATCAGAAGCTGTCAAAGAAGAAACAGAGAAGAGGAGCTAAGAAATGAGGTCTCACGAGCCCATCGTCGACCTTCAAGCTCAATGTTTAGACAAACTATCACTCCAGAAAAGCTTAGAGGTTTTCAAGAAACCATACAAAAGCTGCCATTGAGCATGAGTTTCGAGGATGTTTGGAGATCCAATCTTCTCGTAAACTACTTTTTGAGTACCATGGAATCTGTACCAGAGATCAAATCTCTCTTCGTCGAAGCCAGAATATATCCTACACCCACTTACCATCTGCGAATTTTGCACAAAGTGGAAGATCCATGGAGGTTCACCATTCCATGTACAATTAAAGCTCATGGTTTCACTCATTCATTATGTGATACAGGAGCTTGCATCAACCTTATGTCTTTGGCTAGTGATAAGCTCAAATATAATACCCTAAAATTACTAAGCTGTAGTTGCAGTATGTTTAGGGGTCGAACCACCAAGACTCAAGAAAATCACACAATAGACCAATTTAGTTTCGAATCAAGTTAAGCAATTCAGTTGAAACAAATAGCAATAAGAAATAAAAGAAGTTGTAAAATCGATAGAGAGAATATAGGCACAGGGTATTTCTCAGGAAATCAATGAATACAGGTAACCAATCAGTCAGGATTCAGATTTAGCGCGGTTCTTGAACTCAAATCACTAAGCTATAATTAACCAACTATCGTTGCGAGAATTATCTAAATCTAAACTTCATAATCCCAAATCTCTTTGCAAATTCCTAAGAATAAACCAGCCTTAATATCGAGTTTGATATGTTCACAAATCAACTAAACCAAATCTCTTTGCGAATAATTAATTTGCTCACCCTAGGTTCTGTCAGATTACTCAATTGCACTGTCATGCCTAATTGATTAACCTAAGATCTAAGTTCTAGGTGATCAGGCCAGAATTAGCTTTGAGAACAACCTATGGTGAAGAACTAATTCGATTGGTGAATCCTAACTAATCAATTACCAGCAATCAGAGAAATCCTTATGAGAAAACCCTAAACCTAAGATGGATCTACTCAGACATGGAGAATGAAACAATCAACATAACTGAATAGATCATTAAATTAAACAATAAGAACAGAGTAACAAGAGGGTTCAGAATCTTCTCTCGGACGAACAGAGTTTCAGACTTGTCTCCCTCACAAAGCTCTCTCTCAAAAACCAGAATAAAATAATGTGTAATAGCCAAAGTGGCTATAAAACCTAAATAAATACTGCTAAACACATTTTGGATTTAATTGTAAATAAGAAAGTCTTCTGGACTTGAGAGCAAAATCTCCATTCTTCTTAAATCGTGAGTCGTGTCTGCTTCTAAGGTTAGCATCGACCGATTCCATAAGTGTATCGATCGATGCTCGAGCTTCAGATCGGGTACTCAGTTATCATTGATTTGTTGCAAGTGGTTTGACTGCAATTGCAGAACGACGTCTCTGTATCCAATAGTAGCTGTCAAATCACCTATAATCAGGCCTGCAACTTCTTGCACTTATGGGAGATCATATTGCTTTCCCTTGCTTTTTTTGTCCAACTAACCTGATTGTTAAGTCTTGAACTTCATTTGCTGTGTATCGATCTCTAGCTTTTCGAAAGAATTTACACAAGCAGTTGTGTTCATCCAACATCTTAATCAAGCCCTGAACGATTTCTTCTTCCAGTTCCCTAGCTGAGTTTCTATGCGGCATACTGTTTATTCGATTGGAGACTTCGTTCTCGGTATCAAAGATATACATTTGTAGAAATTTGGGTGGCTGACCAGGCATGGGAAGCAAGGATCCAATACGATGGTAATTTTGTCCATGTATTCTAAAACCAGGAGGTCCTTTTCCATATGTGACACTGTGATCTATTTTTGCACCAATTGATGTGAATGCAAGAATGGAATTGTAGATTCGTATTACCAAACGAAATGGTAAACTGTTGGCCAGTAGGTCTTCCAGAAAAGTAGGTGGCTTTCTGATTGGTGGTAGTTTGACACGGCCTTGTTGGCAACATATTGTGAATATTGGTGCTCCTGTTCTATC
>PKML01064482.1:5503-51461 GCA_002933935.1 Eutrema yunnanense | reverse complement strand
GTTTTAATTGTCAATATATTTGTTCCTTATTGTTTTTTCCCAAATTTGATATGAATTTTTTTTGTTCTATTGTTCCCTAAAAAAAAGATGAAAATGAATCATATGTATAAAAAAGTTATTTGTAAATGGTGTAATTCTTTAGGAATGAAAAAAAATTCATTATTCCTTTTCATTCTTTGGACACCATTCAAAGCCAAGCTAAATATTACATCATTAAAGTGAACTAATTAGACCTCTATTAGACCTAATAAAGGATTGCATTCATTTTTTTGAAAGGCAGTCCCGTTTCAATCACGTACATTTTGTTACTATTTAAAACTCCTATAAGAGTTCATTTCTACTAGTTGTTGACCGCATCGCATATTAGGCGGCTTTCTCGCCACGCAATACTTAAATCGATTATTAGGTCACACTAAAACTAGAAAGACCAGCAATTTTTCAGTGTGTAATAAATCCTATATAGCTAACATATCTTGTTATTTTTTTTTCAAGTTGGAATGATTAACAGTAAATTTAAAACTTTTTTATATATTACATCGACAGTAAATTTTAAACTTTTATTGGTAAGTAACTAGTTCTTTTGATAGATAAGTGAGATATATACATAGATGAACCAGGGCCGGTCCTGAGCCATGCCAAATGAAATATTGCGTAAATTTTTTTTTTTGGCTCCCAAATTTTTTTTTTTTTGGTCACCACAAAATAAAAACCTTAATATTGGTCTTAAGCCTCCAAAATTTTAAGACCGGCCCTGAGATGAACACATGAGTATATATTGACAACTAGTTTACCATCAAAAAGATTTATCGAAGTTGTTGACAACTAGTTTACCATCAATTTTTACCCCGATGAATCTTGTGAGTGAGATATATACATAGATGAAGACATGAGTATATATTGTATATATAATAAACTTTAAGGTATAAATTGTATATATAATAAATAGATAAAATACAAAATAAGGAGGAAAGTGGTCAAAGGCAATAATGGAGGAGAGAATGATGGTGTTGAGCAATGTAGAATCTCATGTGAAGTTGTTGATTTGAAAAACGACCAAATATGGCCTTATGTGGTGAAACCCCTTTTCACTACTAACATTCAGTTCCTCGTTGTTTTATTGTGTTTTTTTATTTTTCTTTCCGGTTAATTTATTTTTAATTATTTATGGTATTTTGTTTTCCCCATCGGCCTATCCGATGCTTTTGAATAGATTTGTGACGACGTTTTGTCGAATATAACCGAATAAAATTATGGTTCGATTTGTTTTTAATTAGTTCATTTATAAAATAAAATTGTATTGAATTGAACTGAAATTTTCGGTTTTGTGAAATTTGGTTAGTTTGGTTCATCAGTTAAACTTTGGTTAGCTTGGTTCATCGGTTATGAATTGTAAATTTATTTTTGTGAGATTTAGTATATTTCAGTTAAAAAGAATTAAAAATAAAATAAAAATCTGATCAGTTCAAAGGTATCGAACCAAACTGAATCAAAAACCGAAATTATTTAAAACTCACAGATACGTTTGGAGCTTAAAACCAAATTAAAACCGTAAACCAGCAAATTTGGTTCGGTCGATTGGTTTCATACAGTTCGATTTATAATCTCATCCCTGAAGGTGCCTTAGATCAAGTGTGTATTTTGAATAGTTTTTTCTTTTCTTTCTTAGCTTTTAATGTTGAGGTTACAACACCACATTCTAACACAATTACCATACGGGTTCCAACCCAATCAAAGCTGAGAAGGACACTTAGAAGAAATCACAAGGCAAATTCAACAAATTAAAGCTGGATTGTAGTTCGTCCTAGCAAAAACTCTCCCAGGCGCTAGTTTCGAGGAGTCGCCGTTGAAAGTTTTCCTTCGACTCCGGTCTGACATGCCCTCCATATGAGCAGCACGACGCTACACCTTCTCGGGCTTCTCCGAAGAACCGTTCTCTCTCTTCGCCGGTGGAGTTTCTACACCGACGAGATCTCTCCGACCTCCTTCATCCTCTCCGGAGCTTCATAGAGCCTAAGGTCGAGTCTCTGTTCACGCCTTTGCCTTCATCTCATGTTCTGCTGTGGTCAGCAAATCTACTTACCCACCTCTGCGTGGTGATTCTTTCGCCGCAGCCGAACCCTACTCTTCTGTCACCTCCGCTTGCGTTTTCACTGTTCGCCATGCCTTCCGGCGAGAAGTTCTCTCGTTCTGCTATCACCGTCAGCCGAAATCTAAGTTCTGCTCCGCTTATCCAGCGAGTTTCTCCGACGATTTCCGTTGCTCCTCCGCCCTATCGGCAACCTCATCCCGGCGCTTTGGTTACAGATCCGTCGCCTATGTCCGCTTCAAACCCTCAGAGTTTTCTCTCTGGTGTTTTGTACGCCGGTCCGGCACAAGCCACTGCCGTCACATCTCCGACTTTTTCCAAATCCGGATTCTCTCTGGTCATTCCGCTCATGCTTCGCGGCAAAGCGTTGGATCGAGGGGATATGATATTGGGCCTCTTCCCTTTGGCTAGCCCAACAAGACCCATTTTAGAGTCCGCCATCAACCGTTCAATTTTGAATAATTTAGACCAAGAGAGTCCTCTCTTCTCAATTTCCTGCTTTATTTGGAGAAAAATTGCAGCAACTTCCTCCTTTATGGAGAGATCACTACCACCTTCCTCCTCTTATGAGGAGATATAATTTCCATCACTTTCCCTCTCAATGAGAGATAGGTTTTCTTCGGTTTTAATGCCGATAAAACATGAACGATTCTTAACCGTATTGTTATCTTGTGTAGCGGTTTTCATGGGGCCAGAAGATGCAACGGATCTCGTTTCGACGAGCTTTCGAAGTGTGGATTGTCATTCAAAGTCACAATCAAAAGTGACTATCTTTCAACTTTCCGGCTTTGCCGTGAATGTTCTGTTAACGCATCCGACCGTGTTGGATTCGCTGTCGTTTCTATCGACGCATTCGAGTTTTGGCTCAAATTCGCTGTCAATCTTTTATGAAGATTTATCTGTTTTACTTTTTGTTTGTTTTTATGGTTTGTAATAGTTATAGAGGATGGATAATTCCCTCTATTTGGTGTAATTTGGAAGTTTAAAGTTAATGAAATCAAGGGTTTGAACAAAAAAAAAAAGAAATCATTAGGCTATTAATTTCTACGTGTGTTTTTTTTTTTTTTTTTGTCAACAGTCTTGATACCTAATCCTATTCGGTGAACCAAATCGGGGGTATCGAGTTTACATAAGTGAAATCTAATGGGTAGACTCGAGCACCTCGTGCTAACTTGTCTGCTACTGTGTTGCTCGTGCGTGTGATTTGTGTGACAGAGAAATAGGTGAAAACCTCCTTGCTCCTCTACGTGTGTTTTCAAACCAATGAAAATCTTCAATCAATTGTTTTGTTTTTCTTTTTAATTATGAGATTTTGGATCGAGACTCGTAACATGCATTATATGAATGTTAATATGGATGGTAATATAACAAAAAATATTAAAAATAGTATTTTATATTTGTGAGTTTATTTTAAACTTTTGAACAGTTTTGCACTATAAAAACTGAAGAAAAACAATACTAAATGTCACATTATCTTTTAATAATTCTTGAATTGAAATTCGGGAAACGAATAGTACTATAGTCTAAAGTAACATAAGATGAAATAGTAAAATGAAATTGAAAAATACAGATGTCGAATTTTGTTTCTAAATCGTCAAAGTATGTTTGTGTTCTATTGAATTTTAAACATCTTAACCAAGAGGTTGTAGTGGGGTGGTTTCCATTCAGGGTGAGTTTCGGCCCTGTTGGTCCAGATCAGGGATCGAATCCCCCCCCGGGTGTGAAATTATCACACTAATGAAAATGCAAGAGCCGTAGTAAGGAACTAGTACACACAATGACGCAAGAGATTCTTCTTAAGAAAAACTTTATTGCTAGTAAATCTGTTTAGTAAACTTACAAGTCTTACCAATCACGATTTCAGATAAGCTCAAGACAACCCTTGACTTATCGTTCTAGCCTCACCTGTCCTTGGATCTGTACGTGACCCAAGAACCTCTCAATGAATTCTCTCGCCCTTAGCCTTAGATCTCTTACAAGATGACCCTTTGCCCTATGCTCAGAATTCCCCAATTGTGTTAAGTCCCATACAAGGACTTTACGCGCCTACTTATACATGGTAGGACTTGCGACTAACCCTAGCTGCCAATGCCCTAGAGGATCACATCGAATCTTTAAGAATATCTTCAGTTCCCTTATTCTTCTCCTAAGAATAAGAAAATCTTCCATTCTTCCTTATCATCCATAAGCTCAGCAACTGCTTCGCGCCTCTCCTTGTGACTTGTACAGCTCAGCTTCCTGATTTAGTAAGTTCCACGTCATCTGCCACTTCATCTTACTCCTTTGAACTACGTCGTGAGCTAGTTCCAAAGTAGTACACGAGATGCATCAGGCAGTTGCATCTTCAATCTCCCCCTTTTTAGCTTTGTGTCTCACAAGTACCTGTTGTAGACAATGAACACCACATAACACATACGCAGCCCACAAATTCCAGGACTAACACAACGAGTTTCAAATCCCTTTAAACTCCAGTACTTAGTCTTGAAATTGAAATGAAAATGAAACAATTACCGGAACGAAACAATTACGGGAACAGCCAAATAGCAAACTCCCCCTTAAGTCACTCTCCCAGAAACCCTACACTAGTAGTCTGAAACAGACAGACGTTTTCGAGATTCCAAACTTCTGATTCCATTTACTCCCCCGTAATCCACCATCACCTAGCCACTTTCTCCCCCTGCTTGTGAGTACACAGAAGTTAAAAAAAACGGATTCCATCAGGGTCTCTCTGCGTTATCTTGAATTGATTGTCGAAGCATTTGGACTGTGGCCATGAGGGTCTGAAGCACACACGACGTGTCATCCAGAGCTGTTCGGATTGTATCAGCACTGGCATCACCAGCTGGTAAACTCACCACTCCCATTGGTATGACTCTAATGTCACCTGTCGTCTCATTTGCTGGTTCGGATCTTACTGGCTCAGGTGCCTTTGCTGCAGATGCAGATGCAGATGCAGACTTCTTTTGAGAGTGTCGCTTCTTTGTCTTTGTCTCTGCTGCTTCCTTCTTGATGAACTCTTCACCACTCCTAGGATCCTTTTTGTAACGTGTCGGAAGTACATGTGTCTCTCCAGCCTCCAACTTGAAGCGATGTTGTGATTCCAATAGAGTAGTGATGATGCAAGGAAACAACAGCCAACGGGTATCATTCTTCTTGAGTTTGCTCAGTCCCATCACCTGTTTGAACACCATCTTTCCAAAATCAACTCGAATCCCATGGCACAGCTTGTACACCATTGTAGCTCTTTCTTCTGAGATGTGATTCTTGTGTGTTGACGGTACCCAGTTGAAAGCAGCAATTAGGATCAATGCAGCAAGATGAGGTGGCAGATCCCGTGTAGTTAGATTCGACCACTTAGTCTTTTCCCCTTGAGTTAGAAATGATGCTAGCTCCGACTGGTTGATTGAGTCAACATTTGCCTCTGCCTCAGTCTCATCTTGGCTCAGGGGCTTGATTTTCAGGATCTTGTTGATCATTGCAGGGGAAAACTTGAACTTGAATCCCCTGACGAACACACTGACTTCTTGCTCCTCCACAGTTGGTACTTCAGTTGGGAGTGCAGCATAGAATTCCTGAATCAGCTGAGGCACATATGCTGACAGCCCCACTACCGTTGATCTCATTCCACCAGTAATGATGATCTTGTGGTATCCCCACTCATCCTCTTCATCGACAGTTACCAGTCTTTCAGGCCAGATGTTCCGATTTGAAAAGGATTTGTACCTGCTAGGTGCTTGGGATGTCTTTCCCGAGTGAGTCCTGGTTGTCCTTTTAGCTTTTGAGCTTTCTCCTTGATGCATGGGCACCTTCTGTGTCTGAATCTGCGGATGAGATTTTGATTTCTTCTTTGATGGTGCCTGGTTTGTCTGATCTTCCCGGTTTCGCTTCCGATCATCCCTCTCTTCCTGACCTTTTCCTTCTTGATCTTGCTCAAGAGGTTCTTCTTCGGTTCTGACAGATGATTCGTTATCATGATCAGTCTTAGCCTTGATGTCCTCAGTACCTCTGTTTCCTTCATCGATTTCGCCTTCATAGGCGATTAGACCCAGGTTTTCAAGTGTCGTGACAGCAATTTCCTCATCAGGGGTCTGATTTATGTCTTCCCTGATTGGATCAATGACGGGATCCTTCACTACTCCGGCTTCCTCTGTTCGAGGTACCTCCTCCTCAACTCTCTTTTTCTTGCAGTCAGTTGATGCATCCCCTTCGGACAATCCCCCCTCATTTGCCGTTGCAAACGACTCTGTGCTCTCTGCCGGTGAGATTGCCGCTCCTGATGCTGCAGTAGGTCCCTGAGTCACGGGGTTTTGATCTGAGTCACTTTCCTCGTCAATCAAGTGTGGTTTCTCTTGATTTCCGGTTGCATGCTTGGTTTGTTCCGTTTCTGACTTTCCGATGACTCCTCTTCGGGTTCTTTTTACCATTTTCGGTTGATTTTCTTTAGCTCTGGGTTTGTGTTAGGGTTTTTGCAGTTTTTGAGCAGTAACTCTTCAGTTTCCTCCTTCCCTCAGATATCGGTCCACGATTCCCTCTCCTTCTTCTCCTTTGGTTTAAACATCGAGATATTAGTTGGGCCGGGCCCAATTGACCGACTTCCAAGATTTCAGCCCATGATTGTCCTGTTTCATTTGCTCTGGTTGATTTATTAAGTCTAGCTATCTTGTCTTCAGTGATTCTGTTGCCCTTGTCACTTAACACAGACATCACATACCACACACACCAATTGAATTTCTCAAGGTGACAAAACGATTAAAGTCCAGAGGTTTTGTGAATAAATCAGCCAGTTGAAGATCAGTGACAATGTGTTCAATTACTACCTGTTTCTCTTCCACCAATTCTCTGATGAAGTGGTGCCTTATATCAATGTGCTTTGTTCTCGAGTGCTGCACTGGGTTCTTTGATATACTTATCGCACTTTTGTTGTCACAGTGAACCAGGAGTGGTCCAGCATCCATCCCGTAGTCTGCTGACATCTGTTTCATCTAGAGGAGTTGACTACAGCAGCTTCCCATGGCTATGTATTCTGCCTCTGCAGTTGACAGTGACACCGAGTTTTGCTTTTTGCTCATCCACGAAATCAGATTGTTTCCGAGAAAGAAGCATCCTCCACTGGTGCTTTTTCGGTCATCAACACTTCCTGCCCAGTCTGCATCACAGTATCCCACCAAATTCTTATTTGATCCTTTGGAATACCACACCCCAAGAGTACTTGTTCCCTTGACATACTTGATGATCCTTTTTACCGCTTCAAGGTGTGACTGCTTTGGCTTAGCTTGATACCTCGCACATATTCCAACACTCAAGCACAGATCTAGCCTGCTTGCAGTGAGATATAGGAGACTCCCAATCATTCCTCTGTATGTTGTGGGATCGACGTCTTGTCCCTCATCATCTCTGCTTAGTTTTGTAGTAGTGCTCATTGGCGTACGTGCTTCTTTGCACTGATCAAGTTTGAATCTCACCAATAGGTTCTTAGCATATGTGCTTTGAGAGATAAATACTCCTTCCTCTGACTGGGTTATCTGTAAGCCCAGGAAGTATTTCAGCTCCCCTACCATACTCATCTCGAACTCCTGAGTCATGTTCTTAACAAACTGATCTACTAACAACTGAGATGTACTCCCAAAGATGATGTCGTCTACATATATTTGTACCATCATGATCTCCTTCCCTTGTTCAAGTATGAACAGAGTATTGTCTACACTCCCTCTGGTATAACCTGTTTCTTCAAGAAAACCAGTAAGTCTTTCATACCAAGCTCGAGGTGCTTGTTTCAATCCATACAAGGCTTTCTTGAGTTTGTATACGTGTCCTGGGTTACTTGAATCTTCAAATCCCTTAGGCTGCTCGACATATACTTCTTCTTGTAGAATTCCATTTAAGAACGCACTCTTTACATCCATCTGATAGACTTTGAAGTTCATAATACATGCCATTCCAAGAAACAGCCGTATTGATTCAAGCCTTGCTACTGGTGCAAATGTCTCTTCGAAATCTACCCCTTATATCTGAGAGTATCCTTGAGCTACCAGCCTTGCTTTGTTCCGGACAACAACACCATTTTCATCAATCTTGTTTTTGAAAATCCACTTGGTGCCTACCACATTTCCATGCTCAGGTCGTGGCACAAGCTCCCACACATCATTGCGCACAAACTGCTCCAGTTCTTGCTCCATAGCCACAATCCAGAATTCATCTTCAAGTGCTTGTGTGTGATTTCGTGGCTCAATGACAGATACAAAGCATGCATACAAGACCATTTCAGAGTATTTTCCAACCATCTGTTTGAAATCCAGTTTGACTCCACGAGTCTTCCTCCCTTCATTCACATCACCGATGACATCAGATGGTGAATGATTGCGATGAACTTGTGGAGTTTCACCTGACTCAGCCATTGATGACTCTGACACACGTTGTTCCTCTGTGTTGTCAGGTTTTCCTTGAGACATATGTTCTTCATCAATATAGTTTAAGTCACTCTCTGTGTTGGCTCCTTCCCACTTCATGAGAGAATAATCATCGAAAACAATGTTGACTGACTCAATTAGCACTCTTGATCTTGTGTTGAATACCCTGAATGCTGTGCTTGTTTCAGAGTATCCCAAAAACATTCCTTCATCGCTTCTGGAGTCAAACTTTCCAAGATGATCTTTGTCATTTAGAATGTAGCACTTGCATCCAAACACATGGAAGTAGCTTAGGTTAGGTGTCTTCCCTTTCCACAGTTCGTAAAGAGTTTTTATTGTCCCCTTCCTGACATAGACCCGGTTTATGATGTAGCATGCTGTGCTCACAGCTTCAGCCCAAAATTTCATAGGTACCTTGTTACCATGTATCATCGCACGTGCCATTTCCTGCAAGGTCTTATTCTTCCGTTCCACCACTCCGTTCTGCTGAGGGGTTCTTGGAGCTGAGTACTGATGGGTAATTCCATGATTCTCACAGAAGACTTTTATGATGTCATTTTGGAATTCCCCACCACGATCACTGCGGATTTTTTTGATACCTCCCCTTTCATTTTTCAGTTGCAGAGCTAGGATTTTGAAGCTTTCCGCTGTGTCAGATTTTTCACGAATGAATCTGACCCAAGTGAAACGTGAATAGTCATCTACCAAGACAAACACATACCTATTGCCTCCTGCACTTTCAACCTGCATTGGTCCCATCAGATCCATATGAAGCAGGTCTAATGCAGCTTTGGACTGAACATCAGGAACCCTTTTGTGTTGAACTTTCACCTGTTTCCCTTGATTGCATGGACCACATATTATTTTATTTTCTCCTTTGATTCGAGGCACTCCTCTCACTATCTCTTTGTCAACAAGATTAGTAAGATTTCTCACATTCATGTGATCAAGTCGCTGATGCCACAGATGTAGATCATCATGAGCACTAAAACAGCTTGTTGAAGTAGATGTGCTATCCCACAAATAGCAGTTATTTGCTGATCTGATCCCGTTCATCATTGTTCTACCTTCTTTGTTGACAGCTTTGCACTCAGTGCTGGTAAAGATTACAGTCATTCCTTCGTCACACAGCTGACTTACACTGATGAGATTCGCTTTCAAGCCCTGGACCAGATATACATTCATCAGTTGTGGTAACTCTGACTCGCATGTCTCTCCTTTTCCTTGAATGACTCCTTTGCTTCCATCTCCGAAGGTAACTTTTCCTCCCTTAACCTTCTTAACACTCTGGAGATAGTTTCGTGTGCCTGTCATGTGTCGGGAACACCCGCTGTCAAAATACCATGGTCCTGTGTCTTCTGTAGTTACAGCCATGTTGCACTTGAATTCTTGCCGTAATGGAGTCTGCAATTTTTCTGGTTTTGATTTGTGTACATCTCCGTGTGCTAGGTCTGTCCTTTTCACCCAGATTTGATTTTTATGACCATTCCAATAGAAGTTTCCCTGTCTTCTGAGTTGTCTTAACTTTTCCCAGAACTTGTAGCAATAGGCTCTAATGTGGCCGTGTTTTCCACAGAAGTAACATCCAGCTTTTCCTGCTATAAAGCTGCCCATTTTTGGCTTATCATGAGTGTGAAGTCCTGCTGAGACAAAGTTGAATTCTTTTGTCTCCTTGATTTCTTTTCCGGTGTATCCCAGACCTTGTTTCACATTCACTGTTCTGCCGTAGCTTAGGATCTTGTCAAGTTGTTTTGTTCCTGCAAACATGTGGATTTTCTTGTATTGTAGATCTAGTTCTGTCTGGAGTTGAGTAGACATCTTTTTCTCAGCCTGTAGCTCTTGATGTAATCGGTCAGCTTTAGTTGCCAGAATCAAATTTTCTTTTATCAGTGACACACTTGCCTGACTTATCTTCCTTTCAGCACTTAGTTCTTCTTGTAACGACACAATGACTGACTCAAGACGCAGTTTCTCCTGTTTCAGTTCTGAGTTCTCCTTTCCGACTTTAATCAGCATCTCACAGACTTCTTTGTAGCTTTCAGTGATGTCATCCTCCAGTTCTCCATCAGACTCAGATCCTAATGCTTCCTCCTCTGAGAATTCTGTTATTCCAAGAAGCGTAACAAAGTTGTTTACTTCTTCCACACCTTCATCCTCGCTTTCATCTTCTGAGTCTTCTTCAGCTATTAAGGATTTTTCTTTTTGGCGTTTCTGATCATTCACACACTCCAGTTGAGTGTGTCCAAAACCTCTGCAGCCAAAGCACTGAATTTCCCTTCTCTTGATTGTGGGACATTCAGTTTTGAAGTGGCCATAACCTTTGCATTCATGGCATTGCATTTCAGTTTTCTTTGCATGTCTATCTCCTTCAGTTGGTTTTCGGAAGGAACTGGTTTTCCTCTGATTTTGGAATTTTCCTGCTTTTCTTAGTGCACGATCAAAACGTCGGACAAGTAAGTTTATTGGATCATCATCTTCATCTGACTCTAAGGACTTTCGTTCACTTGTTGAGACAAGGGCCATGCTTTTTGGTTTCTTCAGACTATCCAACTCCATCTCATGAGCTTGTAGTATTCCCACTACTTCTCCAAACGCCAGTGATTCGGTGTTCTGAGATACACTAAGAGCCGACTTGTATCCCATGAATCTTGTAGGCAAGCATCGTAGGAATTTTTTCACTAACTTTTTATCTTTGTATGTCTTTCCTAGAGTGGTTGCTTCCTGTGCTAGCGAGCTCAGCTTTGAACTGAAGTCAGCAATAGATTCATGCTCCTCCATCTTCAGATTTTCAAATCTAGAAGCCAGCATGTCTTTTCTTGAATTCTGGACTTTAGCTGTTCCTTCGAAGTGAATTTGAAGAATATCCCATGCTTCTTTTGCAGTTTCACATCCTTGAATCAACTCAAACGTCTTTGCTGACACACTGCAATGAATAGCCGTGAGAGCCCTAGAGTTGTATTTAGATTTCCTCTGCTCCTCTTCAGTCCACTGTTCCTTTGGTTTATTAGTCTCGACTCCGGTGACGTCTGTCACTGTAGGTTCTGTCCATTTTTCAAGAACAGCTTTCCACGCGAGTGGATCAATTCCTTTAATCACTGATCTGATTCGAGACTTCCAAAAACCATAGTTCCCTGAGTTCAGTATCACCTTTGAGTTGTTTACCAACTCCTGATAGCTCTCCATTTTTTTCTCCAAGATCTCACCTGTTTGTAATACACACAGATGACCGCTCTGATACCAATTGAAAATGCAAGAGCCGTAGTAAGGAACTAGTACACACAATGACGCAAGAGATTCTTCTTAAGAAAAACTTTATTGCTAGTAAATTTGTTTAGTAAACTTACAAGTCTTACCAATCACGATTTCAGATAAGCTCAAGACAACCCTTGACTTATCGTTCTAGCCTCACCTGTCCTTGGATCTGTACGTGACCCAAGAACCTCTCAATGAATTCTCTCGCCCTTAGCCTTAGATCTCTTACAAGATGACCCTTTGCCCTATGCTCAGAATTCCCCAATTGTGTTAAGTCCCATACAAGGACTTTACGCGCCTACTTATACATGGTAGGACTTGCGACTAACCCTAGCTGCCAATGCCCTAGAGGATCACATCGAATCTTTAAGAATATCTTCAGTTCCCTTATTCTTCTCCTAAGAATAAGGAAATCTTCCATTCTTCCTTATCATCCATAAGCTCAGCAACTGCTTCGCGCCTCTCCTTGTGACTTGTACAGCTCAGCTTCCTGATTTAGTAAGTTCTACGTCATCTGCCACTTCATCTTACTCCTTTGAACTACGTCGTGAGCTAGTTCCAAAGTAGTACACGAGATGCATCAGGCAGTTGCATCTTCAACTAACTCTTGGCCAAATAAGACATCATAAGTGGGATGTGTCACTCCCGCTCGGGAGATTAGTCAGGACCCGTTAAGAGAATGAGATTATTTCCGAGTTTAATAAAAAAAAAAAAGAATTTTAAACATCTTTTGTTTTGAAACAGTCTAAAATAAATTACGTAAAGTGAAATTTCTTTAATTTCGCTGTATGACGTGAAACTGGTAAAAAAAATTCCAACTCAATTTTATGGTACATAGAGAATCTTTATATAATTTTGGGAAATCTAAGCGTGGAATATACACATACGTGAACTGGTTTTTTTTTTTAATTTTGGAGAAATGTTTTTTTATTGGTTGTTAAAGCACATACGTGAACTGTTTCCTCTCTCATAAATTGACATTCATAAAAGTTGCATGTGTGTGTTCAATACCACATGTGCATTACCTTCTTTCTTATCCATTTCGATGAGCCCAAACAAATATGCAATGGGGCCATTTTTATACGTTTTTTTTTTTGAATAAAAGCCATTTTTATACGTTCATATATTAAATGGGAATATGACAAGTTCTTCTGCCTACGATCCTTTAACTCGAAGGTTTGTCCTGACGTATTAATTTTGATAAATATACCATGATACATAAATGCAAGTGTGCATCGATCTGAATTAGACTCATTTGGTGAACTAAGTTCTAAACGTATCATCTAAAAATACAATATCATTTAAAATGGATACGTAATAACTAAAATGAAGTCAGGGATGCTTGTTCAAAAAAAAAAAAAAAAATCAGGGATGTTATCTTTTGAAAATTTTAATACTATGCCTCCATCCAATTATAACTTCAGTTTTTGTACTAAACCCAGGCTAAAATATCGTAAATAAACTCTTTGGTTCAATGTATCTGGGTTTGAAATTATGATTTTTTTTTGTATTTCGTAGCTTATCACTTACCTATTAGAAAACAGACATACAAACCTTATCATCAAATTCCTACAAAATTTGTGTGGACATCAATTTGAATAGATATTTGGCTTAATTACAAAACAAAATTACTTATCTTGAAAGCACTCCCCACGAAACCACACACTTGGAAGTTGGAAGCATTCGATGCAGCCATCTTGCGTCTCTTCTCAGCCATCTCTCACTCTCCTTCTCCCTCAGTGTAATCTCTTCCGCCACAAAGTTTAAGGTAATTTTACAGATCTCTAGATGTTTATGATATTCATATTCTCTTATAAATATCTTCATTTATTACTTATTTATTACTCAATGTTATCTCTAGCCATTCGATTCAAGGTAAGACTTCTTGTCTTGGCTTACGGGAGGGTGATGACTCTTCATTGTTTTATGTAATTACAACGTCAAGCCGGCCAATTATTAGAATTTCAAAATATTCAGATCCGTTAGATCCGATAAATAATTATTTATATATGGATCTTAATCTAGTTCGAATCTGTTTAAATAGTTTAAAACAATAATAAAAAGTTACTAAAAATAGAAATAAATAAAAATACTAAATTACAAAAATAGAAAAGACAATAAAAAATATTTTAATACCTTTCATACAAAATACAAAATTTTTTTATAAAGTTTATTTTGATGATATTTGACGTATTCGGATCCAAATATTCAGAATTTTAAATAAAAATTATTTGGATCAGAATTCCGAACATCCAATTTTTTTGAACCATATTAATGACTAGATCTCAAATATTAAATATTTTGTCCAGCTCTAAACACGATATTATAAATCTCCTATTGTAATAATATATAACTAGTTTGAACTTAAGTGTAATAAAAAGTACTAATTAAAAAAATAGAAAAGACCATAAAAATTAAAATTAATTTTCATATCAAATTAAACATATCTATTATAATTATTATAAATAGTATTCTAATTTTTTTATAAAGTTTATTCTGATGACATCTTGACGTATTCAGAACTTTAAATCAAAATACTCAGATCTTTATGTTTATTTTTTATACATATTTTTACAGATTTTTATGTTTATTTTTTTCTTACAAAAAAATATTTACCGTCTATACGTATGTATTTTAGAACACTGCTTTGAGCCAATTAGAAATTAATTATCTTTATATAATCTCTTCTTCTTTCTCTGAACTTATAAACTCTCTTAATTCTTCTATGATTTGGTAGGGAGACAAAATGAGTTTGTGGTATATCGTTGTAGCATTCGTCTTCTTTGCATCCATACTCATTACAAAGAACATGAGAAAGACAAAGAAGAATCTACCTCCTGGACCACCGAGACTTCCTATTATTGGCAACTTGCACCAACTAGGATCGCAACCTCACCATTCGATGTTCAAATTATCCAAAAAATACGGTTCTCTAATGTCCCTGAAGTTGGGAAGCGTATCTACAGTTGTGGCATCTACACCAGAGACAGTGAAGGATGTCTTGAAAACATTCGACTTAGACTGTTGTTCACGACCTTATTTAACTTATCCTGCAAGAATCACGTACAATTTAAACGATCTCGTCTTTTCTCCTTACAACAAATACTGGAGGGAAGTACGAAAGATGACGGTCGTTGAACTCTACACGGCGAAAAGGGTACAATCCTTTCGACATGTAAGAGAAGAAGAAGTTGCCTCCTTCGTAGATTTCATCAAGCAATCTGCTTCACTGATGAACCCGGTTAATTTCAACCAGAAGTTAATGAAACTGTCGGGAAGTGTGATTTGTAGGGTTGGATTTGGGATAAATCTTAAAGGGAGCAATCTTGAGAACACTTATGACGAAGTCATTGTACAAGCTATGGAGGTGTTGGGGAGTTTGGCAGCAGCGGATTACTTCCCGGTTATTGGTAGATTAATCGATAGGCTCACGGGGTTACATAGCAAATGTGAGAAGGTCTTTAAAGAAATGGATACATTTTTCGATCAAGCTATAAAGCATCAT
Source organism: Eutrema yunnanense (assembly GCA_002933935.1). NCBI lineage: Eukaryota > Viridiplantae > Streptophyta > Magnoliopsida > Brassicales > Brassicaceae > Eutrema > Eutrema yunnanense. The sequence continues at coordinate 36,211 of PKML01064482.1, read as the reverse complement.
TTAGAGGATGAGAGTATTAAGGATGATATCATTGACTTGCTCCTTGATATATCATGGTTTTTACCCTGTTTAGACCATGATATAAGTCCTTTTCTAGAGTCTTTACTGTATTTTGGAGTCTTTTAGAGTCTTTTACAGGTCTTAGCACGTTTGGAGGATTATTGGAAGTATTGGAGCTTTCTGGAGCATTTGGAGCAGAGTTAAAGATCGTGTTGCTGAGTACCTGTTTTCACGGCCAGTATCGATCGATACCCCCTGGTATCGATCGATACCCAGCACAGCAGACACGACATCGCGACTTAATGAAGAGTTGAAGAATTGCAACTTAGTCCAGAAGTCTCTGATAATTACAAGAAGACCCCAACTCGTGTTTTAGGTTATAAATAGGAATTTTCAGCCATTGTTTAGGCTATGCTTTATTTTTACCAGAGTTTAAGAGAGATTTTGGTGAGAGATACAAAGTCTGATTTCCCTTCGTCCGAGATCAGATCTCAAACCTTGTTTATCTTTCTGATTTTATATAGAGTATTTATTCAAACATGTTTATTAATTTAATCTTCATGTCTGAGTAGATCTCCTGTTAGGTTTGGGGATTCTCATAAGGGATTTCATTGAATATTAGGTTGATTAGTTATTTAGGGTTCAAAATCTGAATTAGTTCTTCACCTTAGGTTGTTCTCAAAGCTAATTCTAGATTGATCACCTAGAACTTAGATCTTAGGATAATTGATTTGGCACACAGTGCAATTAATTACCTGATAGAACTAGGGTGAGCAAATTGATTATTCGCAAAGAAATTTGGTTTAATTGATTTGTGAACATATCAAACCTGAAATTAAGGCTGATTTATTCTTAGGGATTTGCAAAGAAATTTGGGATTCTGAAGTTTAGATTTAGATAGTTTTCGCAACGACAGTTGGTTAACTATACCTCAGTGATTTGAGTTCTAGAATCGTGCTTAACCTGAACCCTGATTAGTTAGTTTATTTGCATTCATTGATTTCCTGAGAAATATCCCTGAACCTATCTCGTCCCCATTGAATTCAAATCGTTTACTGCTTTCTGTTTTCTGTTTAACCTGAATTGCTTAGCTTAGCTTGATTTCTATAATTTATTGAGTGATTTCTGTGGATCCTTGTGTTCGACCCCTAACTAGATTACAACAACTGCTTTAGTACTGTTAGGGTATTAAATTGAGCATATCACTCCTCAAAATGGAAAGGGGAGAGATTGGACTTGGAGAGTATCAACTTACTCGAAACCACACCAAAGGAATTCTTCTGGTAAGTAATGACAAACTTTTCAATTCAAACTCCATTCTCTAATTTCTTGCTTTTTGTTTATTACAGAACATTCTTACTGCTGGAATAGACACTTCTGCCCAAACTGTGACATGGGCGATGGCACATTTGATTGCAAACCCAAGAGTTATGAAGAAAGCGCAAGCCGAGGTGAGAGCATTGATCAAAAACAAAGATGATATCACAGAAGAAGATATTGAACAACTCGAGTATTTGAAAATGGTGATTAAAGAAACCCTTAGGATAGTACCGCTTGTGCCACTTCTAGTTCCAAGAGAAGCTTCAAAAGATGTAAAGATCGCAGGTTACGACATTCCAAAGAAAACATGGATCCATGTCAACATCTGGGCTGTTCATATGAATCCAAGCGTTTGGAAAGATCCGGAAACTTTCATACCCGAGAGGTTTATGGACAATGAGATTGACTATAAAGGTCTAAACTTTGAGCTGTTGCCGTTTGGTAGCGGAAGGAGGATGTGCCCTGGTATGGGTATGGGTATGGCTTTGGTACACTTGACTCTTATCAATCTTCTTTATCGATTCGACTGGAAGCTTCCAGAAGGGATGGAGGTAGAAGATGTTGATCTTGAAGAATCATATGGACTTGTATGTCCTAAGAAAGTTCCACTTGAGCTTATCCCGGTTCTCACCCAGTGGACTTGACTCCACTTTATGATTTTCTTAGCTCAAAAATAAGTGATGTAAAGATCTTATACCATTACCATCAATAAAATGTTTGTTTCAATCTTTAGTTTCAACCACATCTTGTCGCGTAAACACAACTTACTTGGGACCATTACTACCAACTCGAATTGCGAACAAAGAAGGAGGGGAGGGGTATAATTCTACTAGGACTAGAGCTAAGCACTCACAGTTGGTGATGGAGGAAGACATTGTCTTCTCCTTTCCCCTCTTCTGCTTCGGTTTAAAGAACCCGATGAAGAAAGCGAAGGACCAGGTGGAAATCTACTTGATCTGCTCCGGAGTTTCTTCTTTTCTGCTTCCGGAATCTTCTCCTCATTTGAGCTCACCTGCCTCACCTTTGTCTCGTTCAGCTCTGCCGGCAGAACACAGTTGCAGAACAAACCTAAATGCAAACACAACATAAAGTTAAGAGCTTTTACTAAAGCAGAGTAAAAGCCAATGCTCTGTTTTGTAGCTTCTCACCGAAGCGAGCAAGACGGTTAACCCAACTAGGGATAGATCTCCGTGTCAATTGAACACAAACGTCGTTGCAGAAGTGATTGCAGTTCTTTGTGATGAGATGGTAAGTGTTTCCGCTATACTCTTCAGCGAGTTTCTCCATAAAGGCACGCACTTTTTCGGGATCCAAATCCGTTCTTCCAATCAATATAGACTTCCTGAATGTGAAACCCGGACATTGCTTCGGCTCCACCTCGAAAATCCCCGTGGTTGCATGCTCGTGAGCTCCGAAACCGTATTCAATCCCATGGACTAACCAAACAATTGATAACACAATATCAACACAAACATCTTTGTTTCCCTCTCTTTTGGAAGCAAACAAAAAAAACTACAACTTGATCTCAGTAATAAACATCCTTCATTTGGGACAGACATATCTATTAAGTTAATTCACAATACCAATTTAAAAGTCATATAAAACCCGGTTCTGGTTAAATTAGTCAGAGAAAATCAGAAGAGCTGATCCAAAAATGGGTCAAAAAGTTTCCAATTTTGGAATCTATTGTAAATGAAACCGGTCAATTTAAATTTCTACAAACAAACAAGCCAACAAACATCAAACTAAAAAGTTTCTTACTTCAACGAAACAGCTTATGCTGAATAAAATCTCCAATCAAAAGCAGCTAAATTTTCCTGCTTTAATCAAAGTCGAGTAATTTCAATCCCCGATTGTGAACTTTTTACAAAAACCCACCAATATTTTCCGACGAAAAGCTCAATTTTTATTTTTCTCGGAAAAAAGGAAAGAGAAAGGCGATACCTTCAACGCCAGAGTGGTAGATCCCGAGTCCTAACCAGTAAGCATAGCCATTGATGGGTGTAAGATCGTATACATTCAGATAAACCGGAACCGAACCGGCTTTCTTCTTCCGGCCGGTCACCACCACCATCCTACACAACATCTTCTTCAACCGACGAAGGAAGGAGCCTCAAGATTCCAAGGTTTACAAGAAAATAACAGATTGAGATAGAAGAAGAATCCTATTCTTCCTGATCTTTCTGCTTCTTCTGTCAATCTGAGAGAGAGAAGCTTCCGATGTTTCCTTCTTTCTTTAAAGCTACATTCTTTTCTGCTTTCTGTCATCCTTTTGTTTAGGGCACAGATTGTTGTAGCACCCCTATAAATTTTCATTTTTCAAGTTTTGCCCCAATATTATCAATTTGAGTTGTCACGTCAACGACGCCAACGAGGACTACTTGAGAGCTGAGGAGAGTGCAAAGTAATTAGTACCTCAACTAACGTCATTGGTACCGATTATTATCCAAACTATTGATATTAGTCGTATAATGGTAAAAATCGACCGTCTTGACATAATTTGGTCAACAAAAAGTCAATGTTTTTTTTGTCTACACTTCCGATTAATTAGTTAGGCGCTAGACGGCTAGACCGTATGATTAGCATCTAACAAATTATTGAACATTGATAAAATATGCCATATGTAATAGTCAATAAATAAAAATCGAACTTATTTTTGTTCTATTAATCACCTTTTAAGGAGAAACTGATTTAAATCAGAGATAAAATCTTTACTAAACTAAAAAAAAACATTACTAGACGAATTCAATGTTATGTGATGAGATATATAAATACTTTTATAATCAGTTGAATATATAAACTGAACTAGTAATTTTTTTCATCAAATTTATATAAAAACTGAAGAAACATCAAACATCTAACAGACAAGGCCGGTTTATCTACAATACTCTTGCAAGAATCTTGTTGTTGTAGGCGATGGAATTAACCGGGCTTGTCTGTTAGATAAACCGGTTCAACGGTCGCAGTGGATCATAGTGGATGATTGTGTAATAAAATGTGGAAGGGGAGGGTAAAATAGGTATATTAAATAAATAGAAATCGACAAAGCCACGAGCCATGTCTCAGGAGTTGTGTCTTTGTGTACGTTTTAAGCAAACCGATGACTAGCTAGCAGTTGGGGCGTGAAGTTGACAACATAATTACGCTGATCTGCTACTAATAGAATTTTAGTCTTATTAAACTACCCAAACTAGTTTGTATTTAATTGGATAAACATGTTTTCCTACTAAATAACTATAAACTAAGCATATACAAAAGCAGTAACATCAAAAGGATTAACCCAAATCATATTCGAATTGCATCGGACCAATGTACAATATGGTACTTGATTTAAATCTCTCTCTCTCTCTCTTTTAAAAATGTTTAATCTTGTTTCAAGATTTCAAGACCCTGATAGTAATAAAGAATAATTCACGGATCCGCAGGCACGAATTTATTTTGAATTTGAGCTAAAGATTTTTTTGTTCAATACTTTGAATAAAATATGAAATTATAAGAAAAACTTATAATTTCATGTATACTTTTTTTTTTTGCTAAAGATAATTTCATGTAAAACAATCAGCAAAAAACTTTATCTATAATGGACTTGGCATTGGGGAACTTAACACAAGATAATATTAATGGACTCTTCTTCACAAACGATTTAGCCGTCTTTTGTAGATTAGTTAATATATGTATATTAATATTCGAATTAAAAATAGAGAAATACCCTCAAATAGCACAAAAGTTATTTTTTGTTCCAAAACTAGCACCCTAAATTTAAAATACCAAAAATAGCATAATTAATTATTTTAAAATACTTATTTACCAAAAATAAATTTAAAATAGAATTAAACAATATGTTTGGGTTCACTATTTCCAATTTAGGGTTTAGTTTTTTCCCATTAGGAAATAATTATAAGTCATTTTTATATTAAATTTGTGCTAATATTGTCAAAATTAATGCTATATTTGTGATTTTCATCATTGGGTGCCAAATTTGGGAACTTTTAGTTTTTTTGTGCTATTTTGTAGAATTGCCCTTAAAAATATCAGATACTAAACAAAAAAATTACTTTGATAAAAAAAGAAAGAAAAGAATTAGGGATAAAGCTATCGGAATGAACATTATAGGACTCAGAAGACCTTTTAATTTGGTACTTTATCATTCTCTAAAGAGATATATATATATATATATATATATATATATATATATATATATATCATTCCCACTGAATTCTAAAGATAAGTTATATCATATTAGAAAGGTAATTTAACATTCGCACGAAAAAAAGAAAGGTAATATAACATTAAATCAGAGAATTGTTTGTTCAATACTCGATATGTTAATTCTATAAAGGTGGGTTTTTAAAGGTCAACAATAATTGATTAGCCATGGCCATTTTTTGTAGGACGACTTTGAAGACCAACAAGTTGTGTACATAATTATCATAGACTACTTATCATGACGATAATATAAGTTTTTTTTTTCGACGACGATAATATAAGTTAAATAGTATTATTATATTCTACTGATTATTTTGTCGATGACCATGTTTATCATCATTTAAAATGTTTTTTTGTTGTTGGTTATGATTGGCACTAATAGTCAAAATCATATACAATTAGTTACGAGAAATAATTTGTACTATTTTTAGAATTTAAAATTTATTGTGTTATTTTTGAAATATAAATGAATTTTTATGCTATTTTTAGAATTTTATTGTGTTATTTTTGAAATACAAATTAATTTTATGCTGTTTTATGGTATTTTTCATTACGATTATTAAGTTTTTTTGTTTTATTGTGCAGCCTAATATAGTTAAGATCATTAGGTTATTATTATATACAACTTCTGCACTGACGAATAACTAATTACAATGGAAAATTGAACTGCATTATTTTACTGGCTACACATAAAATCCTCTTAACGAGTGGAACCCAAAATATACAAAATCATCTGGATAGTCTTAAAACTTATGTCAGGCCGAAGTCTAGTGAATTTGGAATACATAGGCCCTCAATGGGCCTTCAAAATCAAAACTTAGTTTTTCGGATTACTAACTTCAAGTTATGGGCCTTGTGGCCCAACCCATAGAGACTCATTTTACTAAATCACCCTCGACTATGCGCGCTTCTTTTAGTATCCAAATGATGATTTGATCGGTAAAATCTGAGATTCTATCTGTGTGTGTAATGTGTACATGCAAGTGTGAGTGAGATTGAATGAAAAGTTTTGGGGCCAAACCGTAATATACAAGAAGTTATATGAAGATGACTCGAAGGGCTCGTCGCCTCGTCGGGGTTTGTTACATTACATGTTTAGGATGTGTGATTGTCTACCTGTGTTCTTGGATAATTTATTCATGGAACTGTAGAATTTTTGTTTCTTCTATGTGGATACAAACAGCATATCTTTCTTTGAGTACATTGTTTACTACTGGTGAAAAAAGATACATGACAGAGACTTATATATTTGATTCAATTATCTTCGACCATTGCGCATTTTTGGGAAAAACACGTGAAGTCTTTTGGTGATGAAAGCAACATCTGTGTCATATTTTTTTGTTTTTTTTTTAATGTTTTCTAACATATGAAATAATGCGATGGTTTTCTAATAATCTCATCATAATTCTGAAAAGGACCACTTTGGTGCTTCGTATTCCGCCATCCCTGCTTTTGCTGACTATTCATCTTTCCTCTATGCTTGAATGTATTAAGAAAACCCACTATGAGAATCCAATCTTTTGATGCTTTTCTTCATTTTTACATATATCGTTTCAGGATGAGTAGACAAAGTTGGAGTCTTTTCCTTAATACACAAGTCTCTTTTAAAAGTTTATAGTTCTTTCACACCTTTCGCTAGTCGCTTTTTTTTTGCTTTTGTTTCACCTTTTATGCATCAGTCTACATATGTGTGTGTGTGTTGTTATCATCGAGGGCCAAAGAATGGTCATTCGTTGTCATAGTGTACACCCATTTGGGGATCAACAAAGAGAAGCATTGTATGCTTTATTGTTTCATGCTTTTTCTGTTTACTATCTAATTAGACCTAGCTAGTGATATTATGTTTCAATTTTCTTCTACAGTACTCTTTGCGTTTAGTGTCACAATATCATCCTACGCAGCAACTATCTTCTTATTATTGTATATGTTTTGTTCTGTTTGAGTGTCTTGTTAGCAACTTTTAAATAAATAGAATGATTGTTCTAACTTTTAGGTAAGCCAACTTTGACATTATAATATTATTTCCTTTTTTCTTGTAACTACGAAACCAAATCTTCCCACAGATCTCAATATGTACTTATCTTTTTTTTTTTTTTTGTAAGGCTTTTTACTCTATATACACTATTGTTCCTTCCAATTGTAGGAATTAGATCTATACTTGATACGGTTGTTGGGTGTCTACCTGAAATCCATTTATGCTTCGTAAAAAAATCTCAACCTGTGAACAGGCTTTGTCAGTTGGGCCCACTCACTATAGACATTAATCGGAAGACGTGAAGTCATCTGGTCTGGCATGGAGTAGCCAGTCCTCATTTCTCCAGTATGATGTTAACCGGATAGTCTATGTTATAAAAAAAAAAAAAAAAAAAACTAGATATGTGAAAAAGATGTACATTAGAAATCTTTACAACACAGAAATACACACATAAGAGTACTAAATGATAATAACCATCACATGAAAACACAGTAAAAGATACTAAATGCAAAAAACAAGAAAAAAATAATCTTAGAGTTTGAGGGACAAGTCAAGCTTCTGCTGATCTTCCTGATTAGTGATTAACAATACTCCGTCTCCTCGCCATTGTTCAAGAGTCGGTGACCCTACGAGAATCCTTCCTTTGTTGCTCGATGATCTACCGATGTTATCGGATCGTGAATCTACTGAAGGATCCAGATGATGATGCTGATGATGATGAAAATTCTCAATTGAAGACAATTTACCTATGGCTGGTTGTTGATCAAGTGGTAGTCTTGACCAGTTGATCTGACCATAGTGACCACCAAACCCGTTATATGAACTTAGCTTGTGGCTCATCGAATGCGCTTGAATCCCCAAAGACCTGTTGTTGTATTGTCCATGGAAAGGAACTGGAGAGAAACCGTAAGGATGTCCAAAAGCCGAGGCTGATGCTGCCATTCGTTTCCCTCTCTTTGCCAACGTCCTCTCTCTCTTGTGTGCGTTTTGGTGACCACCAAGTGCTTGTGAGCTATAGAAAGTTCTTTGACAGTAGTTGCATGAGAAAAGCTTTTGTTCTGTGGATGTAGTAGATCCGTTATAACTCTGACTAACATCGATACTCGTATCTATGCAGTCGATGAGATTGAGTTCTTGATCACTAGAATCAAGAACGTCTGTTTCTTCGTCTTTGATGCTTTGTTCTAGGCTCTGGTATAGAGAATCTTGATATGGAAAAGCTGTGGATGAGGAAGCTACGCAAGAAGGATCTGAAGGCAGTTGTTTGTCCCTTGAAGCGTCCATGAAGGCTAAAAAGGAAACAGATTTTTTTCTTCTTCCAAGCGATGATTTCTTCTCTCTCTATTTCTCTGTCTTTCTATTAGTAATAGCTATGAAAGAAGATTATATCTGTGAGTGGGAGCAGAAGTAGATGGTATTAGAAAGGAAATAGACAAAGAAGACAATACCCTACAGTAGAACATTTTCTTAGGTTTTTTGTTTTGTTTTGTAATAAGTGTGGAACTATGAAGATGAGAGCGATAGGTAGGTTTGGTTTGCTGTCATACCCTTCTCACAAAACACTTAAAAGCTAGCTTATTGGAACTCCACCATCTAAATATATTAATGTGACTCTTTCCATTTTTGGCTGCTTCCTCCTTCAATTTTTAAATCCATACAATCAAATTAGAGACAACCCTTTAGCCCGTTTATTAAAAAAAAAAAAAAAAAAAAATCCTTGGCCGTGATCAGTAAGTGTTTTTTCTATATCGATCGAGGTATTAATCGCCGTATACATATATAAGATGATCACGTATTCATGTGACTAATGAATGCAAATTGCATTATGCAATTGTGTTTTGTTGAAAATAGTATATATATTTGGCAACCCCCAATCCTAAATAATTGAGTATTTGCTATTTTTACATGGGAACCTTTTTTTTCCGAGACAAAATTAGGAGATAGAGGATACGAACGACAATTGAAAAGGAAGTAGTTCTCATAAACAGTTACATCTGATGAAACGACAGGAGAGGAAAATGACAATAAAATTGAAAAGGATGTTAAAAAGAAGTGTACTGGAAATGGACCATCTCAATTATTTCAGGCCTCCTTCAGCTTTTTTCTTTTTCTTTATTTTGTACTCTATTAAGACCGGACCATTTGGTTCTCCTTCCTTTTCACATTTTTTTTTTGTAATTTAGTGGGTCTAGTAAAAAATCATATAGGGAAATTTACACCCATAGAACAACTTCTAAACCTCTCAAATAATTAAAATATTTCTTACAAGTTAGCAACTTAGCACCCTTGTATTATGTTTTCAAAAAATATAGGAAACTTAATGGCTTAGCTAGGATTTAGAAAAAAAAGAAGGTTTGATTGTTGAATCAAAGCTCGATAGAATGTTGATAATCAGTTATAATTATTCCTTTATGTAATGAGTTCTTGCTCTGGGAATTTTCGGTTCCGGTTCGGTTTCAGATAGGAACCATTCGGTTCCGGGTATTTCGGGTAGAGAGGTTTAGGATCCATATAGGTACCGAAATGATTTCGATTCGGTTCTGGTTCGGTTCCGGATATTTCGGGTATAAAGGTTTAGGAACCGAAATATACCAGAACCATTCGGATCTTAATCGGTTCCGGTTCGATTCCCGGTATTTTTTACCCGAAATATACCCGAAATCCGAAATATATCCGAAAACCCAAAAAAATTTTAAGGAACATATACCCGAAATACCAAAAATATACTCGAAAACCCAAAATTATATCCGAAAACCCGAAAATATACCCGAAAACAAAAAAAAACTGAAAACAATATACCCATAATACAAAAAATATACCCAAAAATCTGATATATATTTAATATTTTTGGATATATAATTATATTTCGGGTATTCGGGTACCCGAAATATTTTCGGTTCGATTCCGGTTCTACCCGATACCCATAGGTATCAATATGTAGGATCTAATGGGTATTTTGACAATTCCGGTTCGATTCCGGTTCGAATATTTCAGTTTGGTTCCGGTTCCGATATTTCAGTTCCGGTTATTTTGTCCAGGCCTACTTGCTCTTTATCACCTTCTCTAACATGCAATACTTTAAACCATTTCTAAAAAGTTTTCAACCCTAAAGACTTCCCTCACAACATGGGGGATATAATCGTTTGTCATCTGATGTTTATATTGGATTATGAAGTCAAAGGAATTACAAGCATCATCATCCTTACAACTAGAACCTTCTGGTTATCAAAAAAAAAAAAAAAATTGTAGACGACTTAAAGAATAGTTTGTCTTTATGAGAGAGATCAACCTTTTATTTTTGTGTAATGTTAAAGGAAAAGAGATTTTGAAAATTCCACGCTCTTCTTCTTTATCATTTAAAGAGTTTTGTGGAATTATTGTCAATATAAATTTTGGTTTCCCACTTAATTTCATCATGAAATACAACTAGGTTGCATGACAATAGTCGTTTTATTTCCACCAAATGAAACTTCTCTTTTGGAAGCCACGTCGGCAAGATCAAACCCACTTGAGCGTTAAGTAAAGGTTTTTCTTTCTTTGTTAACATATGCATGGTATGATTCCTAACAATCCAAAGTGTAGCTTAAATTTACTTAGCAAAGAAAACAATTTAATTTGATATATTTTAGCTTGTAATGAAATCGAAAGATCTAACGGTTAAATTTTATATCTTTGTCGTATGCGAATTGCGACCTAGTTGGTGGGTCCAACGTTACAATTGGCCGACACATAAATGGCAAAGCCGATTCAGAGATTTCAATTGCTAGTAGCTAATTTCTTTTTAAATTTTGTTTTGCTTATAATCATAATACGACATTTTTGAAAATAAATTTTATTTTGTAAATTATTACATGAAATGCTATTACAAATAACAAAGAATAATTGAAATAAAAAATGATGTAATTGTTTTTCACAATTAGTGATAAAAATATGGAAATATGTTATCTACTATATATTTTTAAATAATAATCAATTCATATATATTCAAAGAACAAAAATTAATTTATTCGAAATCTTGATATATTTTTCACTATAGTTTATTATATTTTATTTGAATTTATATCAAAATAAAAATTATAAATATTTTACTAATTTTATAAAAAGTTAAACACAAGAAAATTGATTTTTTTACGAGTTCGTGAATTAACCACAAAACTAGAATCATTAAACGGTGCATAATAGAGTTATGTTTTCAAGATTATATGTTTTACGGGTTAGCCCGAATAATATTTAAGTCCACTGCAAAACGGGTTAAGTACTAACGACTCTATCTATAATCATGAGTTAGACATATTATAAAACTCAAATAAAATCAATTTTTCTTAAATTTCAAAACAATTTCTTAAAAAAATGACCCGCGCTAATTATAGCGCGGGTTAAGTCTTAGTATATAATTAAATAAACATAATTTATGCTCTATCTCTATTCTTCTACTTGTTTAAACACTCTACGTAATTACTTGGTGGGGTTATTTCTAAGTTATACTATCTCCAATTCTCCGTAAAGGGCTAGTTACTTGTATCCGCAATAAAATGATCTGAATTTTGGATTGGCAAGTAATGTGAGTTGGCAAAGTTTATTATGGTTGCCCAATGAGTATAATAACATCCCACGTAATATTATATGATATAATTTACATCAATCATGGTCAAAAGATATAGAACACTGGATCTTACTTTAAACAGATGGTGACGCATAACTATTCATAATTTTCCCTGAATGTACAGTGTTTTTTATATATTCATTCTTATAACTTGTATTCATTCATTAAAATCCGGGTCAATATTTTTGTACATATATTAGTCAAGGGTTCTTTCAAAAAATTTGTATAACTTTTGTGTTTTTCTATCTAACAATGCTATTTATTAAAATTAGGTTAGTGTCATATCGGAAAAGGCAAAGCACTAAAATGTAACTTGGTTCATCCAGTTACAAGTTTTTGAAACTCTTAATTTTACGTGTTTAACATGTAAAACCATTATTCATATTTTTCATTTTAATGATTTCTTTTTTCATATTACTTTAAGATTAGAATATGTACTAACATTCTAAGGAAAAAGCCGTTGGAACGGTTTTGAGATCCCAACTACGACTCGCCTAAGGCCGAAAAAAAACCCTCCCAACCGCCGTTGATCAAAATCCATTTTTCAGATCTCGTTTTGCCTCTCCGACTCCCGGCGCTTCTCGCCGGAGCCGCGAGAGGGCTTCTCTTTTTTTTTCCTTTTGCTTGGTGAGTCTTGCTCTCTCCGACGAGGCTGCAACGACTCGTTGGTTGTGGAAGGCGGAAGCCCCTTGCAGATCCGGACCTGTTGAGGACTTTGGGCCGGTGATGCTTCCTCAAGGGCTTTCGTTGGAGACTCTCGGCGGCTCCTCTTCTTGGTTGTTTCTCAGATCCGCCGACGTCTAAGTGGAGGCTGCGAGTCGGAGGGGTGACGCGAAGCGTTGAGGATTGATGAGTAAGCTTGCCGCTCTTGAGGACATCGGCGGGTCTTGAAAGGAATTCTCGGAGGAGGTGATTTAAGTTGCAGAAACCGCCGAAAATTATTGAGTAAGCTTGTCGGTGGCGGGTCTTGAAAAGAATCTAGGCGGCGGCTTTCACGGCGAAGGTTGCACTTGTTGTTGACCGGATCTGCTTCTCTTTTTCTGCAAATCCCGTTTCAAACCCCCTCAAGTAAGTAGTCAAAGCGGCGGCGCTCCGGTGGTCTCTGTTTCTCTTCCAGGCGGTGGCGGTCTTGTTGGTGAGCTTAGGCTTTGGTTACAATGGTGGATCGGTTTCTCGTTCGTGGAGGCGGTGGCGGCGTCTTTAGAGATCGCATCTCCTGCGATTAGGATTTTCGGTTCTCCCAGTTTAGCCGGTTTTCTGTTTGGACTTTTTAAATTTGCCCCTTCTGGGCTTTTAGTTTTTAATTTATGTCTGCATTCAAATTTGTAATCTTGAAAAAATCCAAAAAAATTAAATATGAAAACCCTTTAACAAAAAAAAAAAAAAAGCCGTTGGAACATATTTTTTTAATCCAAAAGGTTACTTAAAAAAAAAAATTATTTTGGAAGGCTACTCCTTAAACAAATTTCTATCTCCTGTGATTCAAAAATAAAAAGAGAGCCCAAAATCACTATCCCTAAATATGTAACGTTTCCAATTGTGTATATTTTCTTTTGTGTGAAAAAAGTTTATATATACATGGTCTAATATATATCATTCTCATGGATGGAAGGTTCAAGTATAGAGTTATAAAATAGGAAACGGATTAGATATGCATAAACGATAACGTTAGCTTTATTTGGTCCTGAAAATAAAAAATTACGAGAAAACTGTATGGAAGAGAGATGATTGTAAGAGAAACACATGACAACATATATATAATTCCAAATGCATACAATTGTCTAATCACATATCAACCAAATCTACTTTTGGTAGATTTTCTGTCTGATCCAAAGCTTTGAGCAAATGCCTTTCAAATGCATAAAATATATATTCACAAGTTCTTATTTATAAATACCCGTCAAAAAATCTGGAGAAGACAATGCCCCTACAAAATAATGAAATATTGTTAGTATAATCCAATATATGTATTTGTTTGGGCTGATGGATGAAAGAATGAATCGCAGCAGGTATCGTAAGCGCCACGTCAACAAATTTATAGAAAAAGTTTCACGATGTTCTGGTGGCGTTAACCGGTAGAACTGTAGAAGTATTCCGAGATTACCGAAAAAAAAAACGGATCAAACTTTGTACCGTAAAATTATAAACCCAACAAAAAAAAAAAAAATGAGGGCTAATATTCCACAAACTAAAGAAGAAACGAGAAACCCATCATTCAAATCCAATGTTTGTGCTTTTAAGAGAGATTAATTATGTACGTCTAAACGAAAGAGAGATTAATTATGAGTTAGATATATAAATAGGGAGGTTAAATACGAATATAAACTCTGAGATTTTTTCTTAAAATAAAAAATAAAACAAAGACGAAGGTTAATATTGCGATCTTCCCAATTTTTCACTATAAATCTTAGAAGAAAAAAAGAGAAACTGTAATACCGAAAATGAAAGGAAAAAATAAATAAATTGATTTAGGGTTAGATGGAGCAATTTGAAAATCTGTCTAAATTTTGGGCATGTTTGATGTATTCAAAAGTTAGAAACGAAATCTGTAAATAATAAAGAAAGCAAGAGCTGGACTGCAAAAGCAAGGGAAATTTGTGCAGATTATTTTTTTTAGGTTCTTCATTTCGGAAACTCGTCTCCGAGTTTACCCCGTAACATTATAGATCAAAACAAAATTTAAGCTAATCAAATCTTCTTATTGTCCACAAACTAAAGAAGAGGAGAAACCCATCAACAAAATCCAAATGTGATGGCAGTCAAAAGTGTGCACTAGTAGTTTACTGAGGGAATCTCAACATCTTTGGAATTTATAAAGGAGAAACCAAAAAAAAAAAAAAAACAAGTATCAAGACGACTATTCTACACCTGATTACTTCTGATCTACAACAGCTTCTAAGAATGTAAAAGCAGCAAATACCATAATACCATTTGGTTTGATCAGCTTGCGGGTTTAGAGAGCGCTCCTGCAGCAAACAACAGATTTCTCCGAGAAAACTGCACCAATGTAAACAAAACAAACTACTATTCAAAGAGATCACAGAGTTTTGGAAATGAGTAGATTTATTCACAAGCATAAGATGATAGACTTAGCAGATAATCCAGAGATTAAAAAAATATCACGGGGTTCCAAAATTGGTGGAATTAATTATAGTAAAGAGAGCATAACTTACTCGGAGAGCGTGAACTGGTGTGGACTTGGTGGGGAAAGTCCTGAGTGAGCGCAGTCTGTTTGAGTTCCCATTTCTGATCAACAACAAATGATAAATCATTTTTGACAAAACAAACGACTATTCAAAGAGAACAATGAAACAGCTTTGGAAGGAGTAAACTCACTTTTCCTCTGCCTTTGTCAATTTGGTACTTGAGGTGACGTCCCACAGTTTCACTGTGCAGTCCGCAGATCCAGAAGCCAGAAGAGAGCCCTCGCCACTGAAACAGAAAAACAGATTAGTAGTTTGAATGATAACAAAAAAAAAAACTACTAATTTCCTTCTCATTTCGCTCTCTCACCTGTAAGAGAGACTCCAGACACATGAATTATGGCCCATGAGAGGTGTGATGCAGCGAGCTGTTGAGAGGTCCCACATCATTATGGTGCCATCTTCATCACCGGAGGCCATATATTTCCCATCTGGTGACATCGCCAATGATAAAACCATACTCCTGTGCCCAATGAATATCCTGACACATTCCCCTGTTTGGACATCCCAGAGTCTAACCGTCTTATCACTAGAACCGGTTGCAATGTAGTTACAATTGGGATGCCACTGTACACACTGAAACCAAACGCATTTGACAAGTACATTGAGCCCATCAATAGTTATCCAAATGGCAACTGAAGTCACTCATCTGTATTAATGTCAATCCAAATAGTTAAGTAATCCAACGTATGCTTATGACTTCATATCAATTAGATAACTATCTCTGGATCACCTATAAACTGCTC
The DNA here is from genome assembly GCA_002933935.1 of Eutrema yunnanense. NCBI lineage: Eukaryota > Viridiplantae > Streptophyta > Magnoliopsida > Brassicales > Brassicaceae > Eutrema > Eutrema yunnanense. The sequence continues at coordinate 20,158 of PKML01064482.1, read as the reverse complement.
GATTTATAGATTATGACTGCTAGGGTCACATTAAAATAAAAAGTGGCTACTAATCTGAGTCAATAACAATGCAAAGTATCAGCTAAACCATTGCAAACTGTGACACGGTAAATTAATGACTTCAATTACATACCAAAACGATCAAGAAACTTATCCATGCATGAGTTAACAACTCAAACGGTCCCTTTTATTTAACCTCTGTAAACTAAAAACCCAAATGATGAAGATGAGGGAGACGCTCACATCAACATCAGATAGATGCCCTGCCATTATCCGCAGAGGTTGTACTCGGTCCATTGACCAAATCCGTGCAGTACGATCATGAGAACAGCTTGCAAAGTAATGCCCGAAAGGGCTAAACTGCAACATGAAACGAGTATATATACATGTTCGGTCACCATAAATTCCAGTTTTTGTAAGAGAAACGTGTTAAAATCGAACAGTTATACCTGGACATCCCATACAGGGTAATTATGACCCTTGTAGCACACTAGATTGGCATTTAGTTTTGTGCTCCACAGCCGTACTGCACTTATGAATACATGGTTGGTAACTAAGAAAAGTCCAAACAAATGAGCGAGTATAAGGATATGTAGAGTGATGGACAGATACATACTTGTTGTATCTGCTGAAGAAGATAAAACAAAATCTCCAGGAGGACTGAAAGTGGTCGAGTAAACTGGCCCCGAGTGGCCCAGTAATAATGTATAATTTCTTCTGCCATTTGATCCAACGATTTGATCATTTGTATCATTTTCACCCTGCAAAGCACCTGGAACCAGACAGCTTAGTGTCTATAATTTCTCATGGAAACACAAACAAGAATCATGAAAAATCAAGAAAACCAACAAGGGAAATGTATGACAGAAATATCATTCTTAATTATGGATGCCATTATAAAGATTATTTGTTTCATAGAAAAAAAACATACAACTGCCAGCTTGTCCTATCTTCGCCATGTCCCAGACCTGAACACCATAATCGCCACTTAGGCATCATTTAGGAGAGTAAGAAAACAAGAAAATGAAAAATATACCACCATTCATGAATAATATACCTTTATTGATGAATCTGAGAACCCACCAGCAACCAGAGATCCATCATGAGATATAGATGCACAGTTTAACCTGGGGGGACGATAAATGAGTGAGCAACAAATTGCAAATAAGTAATAAAACATTAGGAGGAGTTGTGAACATTACCCGTTATGAGTATTAACAAATGTATAAAAGCTGACAGATGGCATTGCGACACTACTCAACTGCACACGGTTTCTCAGGTCTTCAAGGATGGATTGCTCTACATCTGTAGACCTGACATAGAAAAAATGAAGATGGAAAAAATTTAATTTAAGTTAAAGAAGGTTAAGTCTTTGACAGCTACTATATTTATTTCTCCTTTTATCAATCAAGCATCATCCACAGATATCGTCTGTCCATTACTTTTTCATGACACCCTAACACAAAAAGCGAGTAAGGGATTTGAAAGTACATTACTGGCAAGGCAAGTTCTGGTTTTACACGTGGCGCCAGCGACACCGTGCTGGTCTCCTGACGTGCAACTTTTGCTGTTGCATTTCCTGCTTTGTCCTTCTTTAACTTTTTTATGGAAGAGCCTTGCTTTCCAATTTCAGTGGATCTTTTCTGAATACGGTATCAATTAACGAGTAAATATGGGAATTTTACTTCAGAAAATACTGATCTAAGTTAGAGCTACTTATCACCTTACTATCATCCATGTCCCCGTCTTTACTTTCTCCTTGTCCCTTCTCAGAATCAGACAGTAGACCTCCCGTCTTCTCAAGGCGATCTTCTAGCGAGTCTTCAAGCAACTATGAATGAAAAATGCATACGTAGCTAATGACTTCGCAAATATAATATCTTCCCTGGAATGATGTATCAACAGGTATCCCTCCGGAGAAAAGAGTAAAAGAAGCCTAAAGGAAAAATACGTACTCCCCACTGTATTTCTTTTTGATTGATGTGATTAGCCGTGTCCTGAAAACTCCCAACAATGGTGACAGCCTCTATGTCATCAGATGCGGAATTAGGCTGCCCCGAGTAGACTGCAATAAATGACCCACAACCAACCGGGTGGATTCAATCTTCTACTAAAAAACCTGACACATACTATTGCATGTATATGAGAATAGAACACAATTACCTTGGAAATTGATGTGCTCGTTAATAATACCAAGCATTAAAGTAGATTCTGTCCTATGTAGATACTGAAGCAACAGATCATATGAATACTGCAACATTCAGTAAGCATATTAGAGGTCTGCAGTCATGGGAATCAGTTAATCAGACCAGAATCCTTGAAGCATTTGCCTGTTACAGCCAGTAGTCATGTTTTACTTTTAAAGTTTACCTGACAAATTTTTATGTTGACCTTGCTTTGTCTAAGAGAACGAGCAAATTCCATCTCCTGATAAGAGCCAAGGTCATAAGACAATTGAAAAAAGAAAAAATAATCATTTATCAACATTACACGGCCATATAAGGTAGCTTAAAACCTGTAGATGAGATGGAGCAAGAACGCCTTCCAGCTTCTGAAGATCCCGTAAATGTATCATTTCATGATCTTTGCGGAAGCTGTTGAAGAAGGCTCTCGCTGGAATACAAGTAAAGTATTGCCCATGTGATTAAGTGGCATAAGCCACTGTTTCCAGAAATCTAATACCTAAGCTAGAAAAAAAATACTCAGAATGTCTGATTGTATTTTGAGAAGTACCTTCTTGAGTGTGTCCTTTTCCCACCAGATCCATGTAACAATGAATAAACACGGGATACATCACGCGGAGCAATTCATGCTACAAATTCGAAGCAGCTCATCAGTTTGATTAAGGTTCATACAAAATGAGACTAAGCAAAACGGCCAGGGTAGCGGAATATATGCTGACCTTATATAGATCCAGTGAGTTATATGCCCATGACCTTAGTTTGCTGTAACCATCACGGTAGCGAGTTGGATCATCTTCTGATCTGGAAAACAAAAGAAGCACATTTTTAATAACTACAGGAGCAATTCCCGAACCCTTTAGAAGAAAGGTGCAAATGAGAACAATTACACCTCATTAACATCCATAGATGCGGCAAAAAGAGATATATAGCAGTAAGAACCCTAATTTCTTCCCTCAATAAAAAAGGAATCAGAGAGCTCACTGGGAGTTATGCATAAACTACAATTGACAGATAAAAAAATAGAAAATTGCAACAGTTTCACCCAGAAAGTGTATTATATTACTGGTCGATGCTAAGAAACGTTTCCGGCTGGCATAATTTTGCTTGCACGATACTTACGGATTCAAAATTCACATGAACACACACAGTAAATCCCCCGAAATACAAACGAAAATTCGCATTAAAGCAGAAACCGGAGAGAAAGAGAGAGAGAGAGAGGGGAAGAGAAATATTACTGGGAAAAGGAGCGAATGAGCTTGGTGAGCTCAGGATCGTTTTGATAATCGATAGAACTGAAGCTGCTACCATTGTTCTGGTGAAGAACTTCTTCAAGGCGTTTTGCAGCGCTATTGAAGCCCTTCTTCTTCAAGTAACACATAACGAACTCGTCAACTTGCTCTGGATCCATTCTTCTCCCTCTCGATTCAACTCTCTCTCTCTCTTTCTCTTCGCTCACTAACTTCTGCTCTGAATTGTTCGTTTTTTTTTACTTTTCCGTCAAATTTCGGGTCTGATGATATATGGCGAAGCGATTTCAGGGCCTTGCCCAAACATGGGCCTGTTAAATGGCCTCATTGTGGCCCAAACAAAAAAAGTTATCAATATTTTATTACATCATTGTTAACGCCTCGAGTCTCTCTCATCTTTGAATGAGAAGCTCAAAATCAAAGGGTTTATTCTCTAATGGTGAAGAAGCCGAAATCTGAGATCGCTTATACATCAGCCCACTTTTCTGGCCGATGAAAGGTTCCTGATTCCTATCTCTCTTCACTTTTTTTTTGTTTTTTGTTGTTGTCTATTTTCGAATTTGGTGGTTGGGTTCAATAATTGAAATTAAGGGAGGTTATTGAACGAAATAATTTATGTAATTGAATTTTAATGACTTCAAGTTTTTAAATAATTTAGTGTTAGTCAAATTAGGCATATTTGATTTAAGTTTTTGTAATCATTCTTCTAAAGATTCATTAATTTGTTACACTATAGTTTGAACCAGTAGTAACGGACAGAAAAAGTTGTGATTGCCAGAGAAAATGTGCTAAACATGGATTCATCATACAATATCCTTATTGATATATATAGTGTTAAGACCTTCAAAATACTTCCAAAGGTAACATTTTGGACTATGAAAATATAAAGTCAAGTCCACTGGGTAAGAACCGGGATAAGCTCGAGTGGAACTTTCTTAGGACATACAAGTCCATATGATTCTTCAAGATCAACATCTTCTACCTCCATCCCTTCTGGAAGCTTCCAGTCGAATCGATAAAGAAGATTGATAAGAGTCAAGTGTACCAAAGCCATACCCATTCCTAGACCAGGGCACATCCTCCTGCCGCTACCAAACGGCAACAGCTCAAAGTTTAGACCTTTATAGTCAATCTCATTGTCCATAAACCTCTCGGGGATGAAAGTTTCCGGATCTTTCCAAACGTTTGGATTCCTATGAACAGCCCAAATGTTGACATGGATCCATGTTTTCTTTGGGATGTCGTAACCTGCGATCTTTACATCTTTTAAAGCCTCTCTTGGAATTAGAAGTGGCACAAGTGGGTTTATCCTGAACGATTCCTTAATCACCATTTTCAGATACTCGAGTTGTTCGATATCTTCTTCTGTGATATCATCTTTGTTTTTGATCAATGCTCTCACCTCGGCTTGCGCTTTCTTCATAACTCTTGGGTTTGTAATCAAATGTGTCATCACCCATGTCACAGTTTGGGCAGAAGTGTCTATTCCAGCAGCAAGAATGTTCTGTAATAAACATAAAGCAAGAAATTAGAAAATGGAGTTTGAATTGAAAAGTTTGTCATTACTTACCAGAAGAATTCCTTTGGTGTGGTTTCGTGTAAGTTGTAACTCTCCAAGTCCTATCTCTCCCCTTTCCATTTTGAGGAGCAAGTCAATGATATCATCTTTAATACTCTCATCCTCTAAATGATGCTTTATAGCTTGATCGAAAAATGTATCCATTTCTTTAAAGACTTTCTCACATTTGCTATGTAACCCCGTGAGCCTATCGATTAATCTACCAATAACCGGGAAGTAATCTGCTGCTGCGAAACTCCCCACAACCTCCATGACTCCTTGAATGACTTCTGCATAAGTATTCTCAAGGTTGCTCCCTTCAAGAGTGATCCCAAATCCAACTCTGCAAATCACACTTCCTGATAGTCTCATTAACTTCTGGTTAAAGTTAACCAGTTTCTCCATTGAAGCAGATTGTTTGATGAACTCGACGAAGGAGGCCACTTCTTCTTCTCTTACATGTCGAAATGATTGTACTCTTTTTGCGGTGTAGAGTTCAACAACCGTCATCTTTCGTACTTCCCTCCAATATTTGCTATAAGGTGAAAAGCCGAGATCCTTTAAATTATATGTAATCCTTGCAGCGTAAGTCATATAAGGTCGTGAACAACAATCAATGTCGTACGTTTTTAAAACATCTTTCACTGTCTCTGGAGTTGACGCCACAACGGTAGATACATTTCCAAACTTTAGGGACATTAGAGATCCATATTTTTCAGATAATCTGAGCATCGAACAATGAGGTTGCGATCCCAACTGGTGCAAGTTGCCAATTATAGGAAGCCTTGGTGGTCCAGGAGGTAGATTTTTCTTCGTCTTTCTCGTGTTCTTTGCAACGAGTATAGATGCAAAGAAGACGATTGCAACAATCATATACCACAAACTCATTTTGCATCCTACAAAATAAGAAATCTTATTATATAAAGTTGAATGTTTCAAAATTACTATTTCACCAGATCGCAAACGATCAGATTTTTCCAAATTTAAATTTATATAATCAAAAATTTAAATAAAAAAGATCTTTAGTTTTAAATTTAAATTTAATTTTTTTTTCTTTTTTTGTTTAATAACATAATCATAAAAGATAAAGTTATCAAACAAAAAAGAAAAAATCAAAAAAATAAATTTAGCATAAAAGAAAAAGTTAATAACAAAAAGAAAAAAATACTTATTTTTTCTATTTAAATTAAAAAAATAAGCAATAAATTACTAATCCTAAAATAAAAAATAGTTTTAATTTCTTATCTTTATATAAACAATTTGTTAGTATGTCAATTATATATCAAAAAATAAAACGTCCAAATCTTCCTTCAATATATTTATTTATTTCATCGAAAACTTTGTTTTAATTTTTTTTAATTATTTATATTCACATGTTATTTAATTTTAATTTTTTCATGGGTTATAAAATATTAAATTATAAACATGTATATATATATATACGGATCTTAGTCTAGTAATTTATACAAAAATGGAAAGTCGAGCTATGGTCTGAACCAGCAGGACGACTCTTTCAACGAGAAGGAACCACTACCACCTCTTGGTGATATCTAGTTGCCTCAATTAATTTAATAATCTTAAGAGAAATATAAATAGCATAATAAGTTGATGATTAACCCAAAAAAACATGTAGAGTGGATGGAACCGTGCAAACTAAAACCACAGGAAGCATCACTCTGCCGTAAGTAAACACAAGAAGAATTCTAAATTTATTTACACGATACATGCGAAATTCGAATTAGTCAAGAAAACTTATAGATAAAGAAGTAGTCAAGTAATTAATATGAGTTTCTTGTATACTATTGAAACATCTGCATAGATAGAGAGACCAAGCTCGGTAAAATTAATTACCTTCAAGTCTTAAACTTTGTGCAGAAGATTTGATTCAGAGAGAGAGAGAGATGATTATTTTTAATTGCACTTGTATTGTATGTGTGAGAAGCAGGCGATGGCAATTTCATATTTATACCGACAGTGAGATGACGTTGTAATTACATAAGCGTCCACTTTGAGAATATTACATGAGATGACGTTGTAATTACTTGACAATATTACATTTGATCTAGTTTAGGATTATCTTAGGCATTTCCATATATTTTTTGGGGAACTATTATATACACGTAGTTAGGACAAATGCAATTTAGATTTGGACAAGAGTATTCTCGGTAATTGCAATATTAAACAGGTGTTTTGTCGTATATCTATTGGAAATTACACAAATATGCAGGCTCTTTTGTTCGTTATAGAGAGAATCAGGATATAGTTTAATGGGTACAATGAATAACATATATGAGCCGATTCATATTTTTTAGGAGTGAACACTTGCATGATATCATAAATTTCAGGAATAATCCAAATATTTATACAAGATATTTCCATTATGCAAGTTTGAACTCACATATTAATTTTGTTTTTTCAAAAAATTTTTTTAAAAAAATACAAATAGATAGAATTTTGGATATCGAATATCCTGTACATTTTCTAAAATTCACCGTCTATGAGATAACGGATAATAATGATAATATCTCTATAATATTATTTAAGAAGACATTTTAAAAAATGAACTTTGATTTGTAAGCTATTACATGAAATGTCATTACAAATAACAAAAGATAATTAAAATAGGAAATGATATAATAGTCTTTTAAAACTATTGATTAGAATATGTAAATTATATATTTTGCATTAGAAATGTTATTTATTATTTAATTTATTAATTATTTTTAATATTATATATTTTTAAATAATAATCTTTTCATATATATTAAAAGAAATAAATCTATTTAAAATATTGCTATGATTTTACTATAATTTATTTGAATATATATTAAAACAAAAGTTGAAAAATATTTTACTAATTTTATAAAAAAAAATTAGACACAAGAAAACTATTTTTTTAATAGTTCGTAAACTAACTACAAAAACTAGAGTCATTTAACGGTGCATATTAGAGTTATGTTTTCAACATTATGATTTATGAGTTAGACCCGAATAATATTTTAGTTCACTGCAAAACGGGTTAAGTAGACAAATTATTACAAATTGACAGTTTTCTATAATCATTAGTTAGCTATATTGTAAAATTCAGATAAAAGTAATTTTATTAAATTTCAAAACAATTTTTATTTAAAAATTACTCTGCTCTATAATTAGCGCGGGTTAAATCCTAGTTGTTTTTTAAATGGGTGTCTAACCCAAAATGAGACAACATACTAAAATTCGGTCGGCAATTTGAATTTTATTATATAACAACAAACGTATTTATTGTCTGATCTACAAGGTAGTTGTTACGTAAAATATTTGTATATATAAAGTTATATTTGCTTTCTTTTTATTCAGCCACCTCATCAATTATTTAAAAAAAAAAAAAAAAAATCTCATAGTTATAATTTATAGGGTTGAAATAAATATAAACATATATATAAATATGGGCTTCAAATATAAATTGTTTCATGAATTATCACACAATAAAAAGAATATGTGATAGTTTAACAATCAATAGAGGGAAATTCTGTGATAAACGCCGTGAATATTACCTCCGATGATGGCGGCAAATTACAGATTCTCAAAAAAAAAATTCAATTGGGATTTTCAAAGGTTTCCGACTTCTTAATGAACGACGTTTTTTTTTTTTTTTTGTGCAAACCTTTCTTTTCATTAATTAAAAGTACATAATATAGATAGAGAGAATTATCCATCCTCTTTGAACATTAATACAAAGCATAAAAACAATAGAAATTAAGGCAGATAGTTCTTCATAGAAGGATGACAGCGAATTTGAATACAAGTTCAAATGCGTCGATAGAGGCGACAGCGAATCCAACAGAATCGGATGCGTCGACAAAACATTCACGACACAGCCGGAAAGTTGAAAGTTCGTCACCTTACATTGTGACTTTGAAGGCCAATCCACACCTCGGAGACTCGTCGAAGCGAGATCCGTTGTATCTTCAGGTTCCGTAGAAACCGCTACACAAGATAACAATACGGTTAAGAATCGGAGATATTTTCTCGGCATTGAGACCGAGGAAAACAACCCTCTCATCTCATAGAGAGGGAATTTAATCTCTCCCAAAAGGAGGAAGTTGAGAAGTAAAGACCCTCGTGGTCTAGATTTTTCATTTTGGTTCTGATGAATGAAACATCTTCCAACATGCTTGAATTTGGGACAGCCGAAAAGAACGAAGCTTTGCCTAACTGTTGGGTTGAAAGACAACAAGAGCAACTTGGGCCAGGCCCATTTTGCAAATTCTTCGATCCCAAAAAAGGAGATCGAGATTTTGTACGATGAAGCGTTCGACGTCCGACGCAGCAACCGCGGAGGAAGACTCGATCCGCAAAGGTTGGCTCTCCTCTTTGAGAAGAAAGTGAAAAAGATCTCTCCCGTAGGGAGGAAGGTGGTAAATCGTAGCTTTTTGAAAAGAACAAATGAGGATCTATGCTCGCTACTGAAGGTTGATGGGCCATGCCCAAATTGCTACAACTCCGGGAAAAGGATACATCGATGACGGGCAAGCTATGCGGGGTTTCACCGGCGAGGAGGGGCCCAAGTGGTGACTCTACGACCAGATCATATGATGAGAACGGAGACTCTACGACCATATCGTGAGGGAACCACCATGGATCCAGAGGAGGAAGCATGGAGGACGGCGAAACAAGCGAGGATGGTGGCGGAGAAAACGGAGAGGACGACGAAGGTGAAGAGGTTGGATCCGGCGGATCCGATGGATCTGGCGGTTCCAATGGAGTAGGTTCGATTTGCTGTGTCGGAGGGAGCCTTCGTCGAAGGTGAGAGGCTGAGCGCGACATAGCTTTCAACAATACGGTCTCATAACCCATGGAGAACGGAACAAAGACCGGAGATCTGAACATGATTCGAAAGATTTGGCGGACAGTTAGAAGGTTGGAAAAGGTTCTCGCCGGCGTCGAGCTTCAACCAGCGGACAGTGGGAAAGATCTTCGGAGGAAGTCCGAGATGGTTGCGCAGAGGATGCTCTGGAGGAAGGCGAGGCGGAGACGAGGCGGAGACGAGCCATTCTGAGTCGGAGCAATGAGGAAAACACCGTTTTGGAAAACGTGTCTGGGAGCGCGGCGCTAGGGAGAATCAATGAACGACGTTCACACTTAGAAAAAAATTGATTCAATTTGATGGATTGTTAAATCTAATATTGGAAAGTTGGGCTTGTGCAATAACAAAACTTTTATATGTGTACTAAATTTTTATTTTCTTGTACAATTATATATGAAGATAGATATTAAAAAAAAATCGGAAAAAGTAAAACCAATAAAGAGGATTCAAATCGAACGTAAACAATATTGGAAAAAATATTAAAAATTAGAAAAAAACAAAAACACAATATTAATTGAGGAAAACGAGATTAACGATCCCAAAATCTTCTGCAACTATCTTCATCCCTACACACAATATCTGACTCTACTCACCACATATATTTCAGATTCCTTTATCTCGGTCTGCCACTTGCCACATGTGTGTACTACTAGACGGAGTAAATATCTATCTATTTACTAACACGTATGAGTTACGTTAAAACAACAAATCTATACGGAACTAATAACAAATACGAACTAAAAAAATAAACATTTTCCTAAACTTAAAAATGACAAAACTTTCATTTTAAAAAAATAATTAATTGTATAAATAGGCAACCAAAGAGAAAAAGCTAAAACATAGGTATCATCCAATAAATAAACATATAAATAAACTTAAGTTTAATTTTTTTTTTAAAAAACTCCACCTTTCCTAAGATAATAGAGATAAATCAGTTAACTATTATACTAATAAAAGTAAAAATAATATTACACAATTAAAAAAATTTAAAATTTTGTTTCACAACGCGTATCACACATTAATTTCCTATAAAGAGAGTTTTCCGGGTCTTCATCAATCTTTGATTTTTTTAAGGAGAAGTATTTATCAATGAGTCATATCTCTCGTACGTTGTCATCATTGGATCGATGATACGTTTATTTGCAATAACGCATAATACAGATAATGCTAGATAATTGTCAAGATAAGGACATAAGGTGGGGGACACATGTTTGTTTGAATATTGGTATGCTTGTAATTAAACGAGTACGACTTGGTTTTGTAGTCACTGACTGAAAGGTTTCAACGATAACAACAACTAAATAATATTTGTTTCATACTCGCTAGTTCAGTGATGCGTATATAACGGAAGCCCAACACAAGTGCAATAGATAAGCCAATCTATGTGTTTAGAATTCTTATACAAGATTAGATTCTTATAAATAGGATGTTTATGTTTTCTTTTTGTAGTAACTTTAGCTGCACAAATCGCATCTTCCTCTCTATCATTTTATTTTAATTTCAAACTTTGTATTCTTGAAGATAAATTAAAGTTTTCTCTTTTCTCTTTTAACTTTTAATTTCAGTTTTAGAATAAAACTCTATGAACTATTTATTTTATAATTTCATTTTCTGTTTCGATAAACTCTAAAAGAGCTTGACTATTTGGTTTGAATCCGCTATCATTAACAACGTATGGCTAATTCATAATTTGTTTATTGTTTTTTATTAGGCACTAGTGATTTGTTAATGGTTTTTTAAATGTGAACCATTAACAAATTATGTAGAGCCGGCTGAATTTTTTCGTATATAAAGAATGGTATTTTAAATGTGAACCATTAAATATGAAAGGAGTCAGCTTTTGTTTTTCCGCTTCTAATATATAAAATTCAGGACCGACTGTCCTAGTAATGTATGCTTCTAATCTATGAAACTCAGAACCGACTATGCTAGTAATGTACATTATATTTTGCCTTGGGACTGTGATTGATCTAATTACAGTCACTACATTTAGAAGAATAGAGGGAAAATTTAATCAAACTTCTCAACTCATCTGCTCTATAAGAATCATTAATCTGCTAGACTAGTTCGAACCAGTAGTAACGGTTAGGGTTGGGCACTTCGGTTTGTGGTTTGGTTTCGATTCGGTTTTTTCGGTTTTTTGGTTTTATAAAAATTCAAACCATATAAAAACCATTATATATTTTGGTTTGGTACGGTTCGGTTTTTAACGGTTTTTGGTTTATCGGTTTTATAAAAAATGAAACTATTTAAAAACCATATGCAATTTTGGTTCGGTTTGGTTTGGTTTGGTTACGGTTTTTAGTTTGGTTCATAACTTTTGATAAGGCTCATACAATAAACAAAAATAAAATGAATGTATAAATAAGATATTAAGCTAATAAGTAGGCATACTAATAAGTGCAAAAACAAAAAGAATTCAAAGACTAGAATCTAAATCAAATTGTTCGTAAATCCAAATCATCAATAAAAATCAAAACTAAAAAAACCTAAAAAATAGATGAAAAGAAGAAAATTCAGATTCTTATCATCATCATTAGCCACGATTGTTCGTCTTCTCATGTTGCTTATGAATCTCTGATCAACAAAATTAACAACAAATAAAGAAAAACAAGAAAGCTATATAAAATTAATAAATCTAATCTAAACCAAAAAAACAAGAATGGATAAATGATAAACCACGGAAAGCTATATAAAACCAAAAAAACAAGAATGGATTCTGAGAAGGGACAAGAAAGCTATATAAAATTAATAAATCTAAACCAAAAAAAAAAAATATAAAGCTATATAAAATTAATCTAAAATATAAAAACCGAAAAAACCATTCGGTTTTACGGTTTTAAACCAAACCAAACCGAAACCAAACTCTTAACAAGAATGAAAACCAAATGGGTTTTTAGGTTACACCATAACCAAACCATATGATTTATTTCGGTTTGGTTCGGTTCGGTTTTTTCGGTTACGATTTTTTTGTCCACCCCTAGTAACGGTCATAAGAAGTTGTGGTTACCGGAGAAAAGGTGCTAACCGCTCGATTCATTAAACAATTTCCTTATTGATACTTCCAAAGGTTACATTTTGGACTATGAAAATATAAAGTCAAGTCCACTGGGTAAGAACCGGGATAAGCTCAAGTGGAACTTTCTTAGGACATACAAGTCCATATGATTCTTCAAGATCAACATCTTCTACCTCCATCCCTTCTGGAAGCTTCCAGTCGAATCGATAAAGAAGATTGATAAGAGTCAAGTGTACCAAAGTCATACCCATTCCTAGACCAGGGCACATCCTCCTGCCGCTACCAAACGGCAACAGCTCAAAGTTTAGACCTTTATAGTCAATCTCATTGTCCATAAACCTCTCGGGGATGAAAGTTTCCGGATCTTTCCAAACGTTTGGATTCCTATGAACAGCCCAAATGTTGACATGGATCCATGTTTTCTTTGGGATGTCGTAACCTGCGATCTTTACATCTTTTAAAGCCTCTCTTGGAATTAGAAGTGGCACAAGTGGGTTTATCCTGAACGATTCCTTAATCACCATTTTCAGATACTCGAGTTGTTCGATATCTTCTTCTGTGATATCATCTTTGTTTTTGATCAATGCTCTCACCTCGGCTTGCGCTTTCTTCATAACTCTTGGGTTTGTAATCAAATGTGTCATCACCCATGTCACAGTGTGGGCAGAAGTGTCTATTCCAGCAGCAAGAATGTTCTGTAATAAACAAAAAGCAAGAAATTAGAGAATGGAGTTTGAATTGAAAAGTTTGTGATTACTTACCAGAAGAATTCCTTTGGTGTGGTTTCGTGTAAGTTGTAACTCTCCAAGTCCAACCTCTCCCCTTTCCATTTTGAGGAGCAAGTCAATGATATCATCTTTAATACTCTCATCCTCTAAATGATGCTTTATAAGCTTGATCGAAAAATGTATCCATTTCTTTAAAGACCTTCTCACATTTGCTATGTAACCCCGTGAGCCTATCGATTAATCTACCAATAACCGGGAAGTAATCTGCTGCTGCGAAACTCCCCACAACCTCCATGACTCCTTGAATGACTTCTGCATAAGTATTCTCAAGGTTGCTCCCTTCAAGAGTGATCCCAAATCCAACTCTGCAAATCACACTTCCTGATAGTCTCATTAACTTCTGGTTAAAGTTAACCAGTTTCTCCATTGAAGCAGATTGTTTGATGAACTCGACGAAGGAGGCCACTTCTTCTTCTCTTACATGTCGAAATGATTGTACTCTTTTTGCGGTGTAGAGTTCAACAACCGTCATCTTTCGTACTTCCCTCCAATATTTGCTATAAGGTGAAAAGCCGAGATCCTTTAAATTATATGTAATCCTTGCAGCGTAAGTCATATAAGGTCGTGAACAACAATCAATGTCGTACGTTTTTAAAACATCTTTCACTGTCTCTGGAGTTGACGCCACAACGGTAGATACATTTCCAAACTTTAGGGACATTAGAGATCCATATTTTTCAGATAATTTGAGCATCGAACGATGAGGTTGCGATCCCAACTGGTGCAAGTTGCCAATTATAGGAAGTCTTGGTGGTCCAGGAGGTAGATTTTTCTTCATCTTTCTCGTGTTCTTTGCAACGAGTATAGATGCAAAGAAGACGATTGCAACAATCATATACCACAAACTCATTTTGCTTCCTACACAATAAGAGATAGTTTATTATATAAAATCAATTGATTTTTAGTTGGCTCGATTGATTTGATAATCTTCATAGAAATATAAATAGCATAAGTGAATAAATAAATACCCAAAATAAGCATGTTAAGTAGATGCTTTTTTTTTTTTTTTTT
>PKML01064477.1:21630-51150 GCA_002933935.1 Eutrema yunnanense | reverse complement strand
ATGTGTCATTCTAGTCCTTACCCAATTTATAAGTGTCATTCTAGTTTTTTTCCCTATAAAAAATTGTTCCAACAATCTCCCACATGACTAGAAATGACTCTAAACATATAAAGATTGAACATACTAGACTTAACTAGACAGACTTGACTAGACTAGACAGACTTTTCGAGTGTATACGCAAATGTAACTGTATATGAGAGGTAGCGTTTTTCAGGTTTGAACCAATCATTTTTAATATTTGTCGGGTTTACTCGGCCAAGAGGTGAACATGATGTATTTAACCACCCGGACTTTGATGTAAACTGAGACAACAAGTATCGCGCATAAACATTTTCTCGTAGAATTGTGTTCTGTATTGTGTTCATTTTGGCCTTGAATATTCCTGGTTTTTCGTGAGTGAACTTAGAGAATATAGCCTCTCTTTTATTCTCTTAGAAACGGCCCTCATTTCACACTCACTAGGTGATCTGCCATCAGCTTTCTTTAAGAAGTATCATGTCATACTCCACTAGTGTAAAGCTATGAAATCATTAAAATCCAACGCTTATCCTCAATATTCACACTTAGCACTATTTTATCATCCTAGGAACTGTGCAGAGACATAGTCTCACAGTGCTCAATTTTGAATCAGCTCAACTTCGTTTTCCCTTTGAACCTAGAGTGCAAAGCTAGGTCACATACGTGGGGTGTCCGTCAAACGTCATCTTTGTCTATAGGCTTTAAACCCATTCCTTATGATGAATTTAGAATTTGATCTCGCGGCAAACGTTTGGTACACAGATCCGCTAAGTTATCAGCCGACTTGATGTAATCTATCGTAAGTTCACCAGTTGAGATTAATTGTCTAATGGTCTTATGCCGTCTTCTTATATGATGAGATTTACCATTATATAGGTTACTCAGTGCATCGTGATATCTTCCAGAAAGTTTCGAAGCCATTCTGTTACTCTGCAGCTTTATCTAAAGCTATAAACTCCTACTCCATGGTTGATCTGGCTAGGAGTGTTTGTTTGGAAGATTTCCAGGATACTGCTGCACCAGCAAGAATAAAGACATATCCACTCGTGGATTTGGAGTTTCTGGAATCTGATATCCAGTTGGCATCACTAAACCCTTCCAATAGGGCAGGTTCTTTACCAAAGTACAACCTATAATATTTAGTGTATCGTAGATAATTCAATACTCTAGTTATGGCTTTCCAATGAGTATGGCATGTATTACTCGTGTAACGACTTAGTACGTTTATTGAGTGCACTAAATCGGGTCTAGTACAATTGGTCAAGTACATAAAACTTTCGATGACTCTTGCATACTCCACTTGTGACACGATTTCACCTGAATTCTTTGTCAAATGAAGTTGAGGGTCAAGTGGAGTTTTAAACCGCTCTAGGATCTTTCCAGCGTAATGATCTTGAGACAAGATTATCCCTTTGGAATTGCGAATAATCTTAATCCCTAGAATTACATTCGCTAATCCCATGTATTACATATCAAACTTTCCACTAAGTATATTCTTCGTTTGTTTGTTATGTCTTTGTTGCTTCCCATGATGAGCATATCATCAACATACAAACACAACACCATGTATCCATGTGGAGTAATTTTGATGTAGATGCACTTATCACATTCATTAATGCTGAAACCATTTGACATCATTACGGTTGTCAAATTTTTCGTACCATTGTTTTGGAGCTTGTTTAAGTCTGTATAATGACTTCACAAGTCTACACACTTTCCTCTCTTGTCTAGGAGCGACATAAACCTCGGTTTGATTCACATATATTTTTTCCTCTAAATCTCCATTTAGGAAAGCAGTCTTGATATCCATTTGATGGATTTCAAGGTCTCTTAATGCTGCAATCCCAATCATCATGCATATCGAAGTTATTCTCGTCACCGGAGAATAAGTATTAAAGAAATATAGTCCTTATTTTTGACGAAATGCTTGCACCACAAATCTGGCTTTATACTTGTCTATAGAACCATCAATTTTTAATTCAGTAGTGAAGACCCATATGTACCCAAGTGGTTTACACCCTTGCGATAGATCTACCAACTCATAAGTACGATTTTGCATAATAGAGTTGATTTCACTATTAGAAGTCTCCTTCCAGAAAGGTGCATCGGGTGTAAACACTGCCCATGAAAGTTATTGAACTACAAGAAAACACAGTTTTTGTGACTACCATTTGCGACTATTTTTTTAGTCACAAAAAAAAGAGGGACGGTATTGTGACTGATTTGCGACTAATAAGCGACTACTCATAATGCAGATGCACAATAGTCCAAAATTACCGACTAAACAAAGTAGTAAGACAAGAGTCGCTTATTTGCGACTGTTTAAGGACTTGCAAAATTAGTCCTAACTTTGTGACTGTTTTGCTTCAGTTTAGCAACTCCACTCGATTTTTTTTTTTAAATAATAAATTCTAAACCCCAACCCCAAACCCTTTATCCTAAACCCTAAACCTCTAACCCTTAATCATAAGCTTGATCTAAATCTTAAATTGTAAACTAGTTCTTACACATAAACATCAAATAATATACAAAAAAATTTAACACTTACAATTTTTTTTAAATATAATCATTTTATAAATCATAAATTCTAAACTGTAAACCTCTAACCCTTAATCATAAACTCTAAATCTTAAATTGTAAATTAGATCTTACACATAAACATCAAATAATATACAGAAAATATAACACTTACAAAAATGTCAATATAATCATAACATGTACTAAGTGTTACATGTGTTTTATAAAGAATGATTTTGAAAGATAAAAATTTTCTCAAAATTTACTTATTTTTAAATTTTAACATATTTTTGAACTGCTATATACACAAAATCATTGTAAAGTCATATTCAAACTTTTTAGGTTCTTAAAGTTTAGGGTTTAGGGTAAACGTTTTTTATTGTCACAAAATAGTTCCAAATTTGCGACGGTTTAGTAACTGCACTCGATTTTTTCTTAATAGTAGTAACAAAATAGTTTCAAATTTGCGACTAATTTGCGACAAAATGTCAAAAATAATTAAAGCTTCTCTTTGGCTAGTTCATGGAGAGAAGGATTGAGATCCTCCACCGTTGATTGGTTTAATCCAACGGTGGGGAATTTTTTTTTTTAATTGAGTTTATATTTCTCTCTCTTTCCTGCGATTTTCTTCTCTTCGATATCAACTCTCTCTTCTTTTTTCCAGATCCTCACCGCCGGCGAGGCTGTCGTGGGTTAGTGCGAGGAGGCGGCGGTCGTGTGGTTGGTCCAAAGAGGGGGCGGTTGTGTGGTTGGTCCAAGGAGGCGGCGGTTTCTTCTATGAGCAGATCGGCGCCGGCGAGAGAGAAGAAGATGCAGGCGGAGGAGCAGACCGGTGCCGGCGAGGGAGAAGAAGATGTTGGAGGAGGAGCTTACGATTCATGCTGTGGTCGGGATGCACGCGGATGAGCTCACATGTGCGAAGCTGTCGGAGAGAGAAGCAACTCGCCGGAGAGAGGAGCATCTCGCCGGAGAGAGGAGAAGCTCACCGGAGAACCGACGGCGATGTCGATCTGTTTTCTTTTTTTTTTTGTAATTAATTAATTATTATAATAAATAAAAAAATTAAAATAAAATTTTTTTTTTTTTTTTTTTGATTTTTTTTTTACAAGTAGTCACAAATCAGTCTCTAAATTAGGACTTATATTAGAGTCACATATTAGTCGCAAAAGAGCGACTGTTTTGCGACCACTTTATTTAGCGACCAAATATTTGCGACTAATTTTTTTAGTCACAAAATGGTCGCAAATGAGTCATTTGCGACCATTTTGGGACTATTTTAGGAGTCGCAAAAACTGTGTTTTCTTGTAGTGTTGGGCCACTCTCTGCGAGAAATGCGATTATGAACTCAGAGCCGTATGTCTTTTCCTTACGAGCTATTTTGCTTCGTATAGGTTCAACTTCTTCTTCTTCTGCTTCTTCGTTTATAGAAGTGCCTAAAATGCTTGCCTCATTGCCAGCACCTCGTTCATCACGACTTCGTTTAGGATTTCCTTTATCCTTACATGGAAACACATTTTCGATGAAGGAAGCATTCCTTGACTCCATTATCAGGTTTACATGAATGTCTGGTATATCTGACTTATGTACAAGAAAATGATATGCACTACTATTATGCGCATATCCGATGAAAATGCAGTATACTGTCTTAGGTCCGATGGTGAACTTTTTCGGAAGTGCAACTGTAACTTTTACCAGGCACCCCCACACTTTCAGGTATTTATACGAATGTGCATTACCTTTCCAAAGTTCATAAGGAGTTTTCCCAGCACTATTAAAAAAAGTTGTATAGCTACGGATTATTTCGTAACTATTATCCATTTTTCGTAGCTATATGAATTTATAGTCACAGAAAGCAAGAGAAGGAATCCGTAGTTATAGCTTCGTAGCTAATTGGAGTCCGTAGCTTTTCGTGGAAAAAATAGCTACGGAATGTCACGGCGTTTTCCGTGGCTAATTAGCCACAGATAGTTACGACATAGCTCGTGGCTAGTTAGCTACGGATATATCGGTGACTAATCTGTGGCTGTATAGAAAAAATAATAATATTAACAACAATAAATTCTAATATATTAATATTAAAAAAAAATAATTTATAAAAACAAAAAACATTAATAAACCGGTTTTAAACCGGGAAAACCACATCCACCGTCTCTCCACCGCTGAAGCTCCAGCCCCCGCACCGCATCATCTCCACCGTCAATCTATCGCCAAGCTGTTCCATCATGAAGCTCCAGCCACCGCACCACGTGGTCATCGCTCTCCCTCAGCGACGACGAGACGAGTTTTCAAAGCTCCACCATCTACGCCTCCATTTCCTTCTCTCTCCTCTCGCTCTATCTCTCCTCAGCTCCTCGCTCGCCTCGATTTCTTGGCTCATCCTCTCCTTCTCCTCCGCTAATCTCGCTGTCTCCTTCCTCGAATCCTCGATTTCGCCGTTCTTCTCCGCGATCTCCGCGTTCTTCGGCTGTCTCAATGGCGGCGGCGAGATGAGAAAAAAAAAGAGTTAGATCTAAAGAAAATGAGGAGGGAGAAGAGGAGGATGATGAAGACGAAGAGGAGAAGATAAGACTTACCATGAGTCGATGACTG
Organism: Eutrema yunnanense; assembly: GCA_002933935.1. NCBI lineage: Eukaryota > Viridiplantae > Streptophyta > Magnoliopsida > Brassicales > Brassicaceae > Eutrema > Eutrema yunnanense. The sequence goes on along the minus strand of PKML01064477.1, from coordinate 46,026 downwards.
CAATTTTTTTTTAGCGTCGGCGTTGGAGCCTTGGAGGCGAGAAAGAGAAGAATCAAATGCTGAGATGTCCTTTTTCGAACAGTGGAATTCTCATATGTTTCCGTTATAAAAACTAATTTCTTATTGATTTTTTTTAATCGAAAAAGCGTTAAAAGACTAGTCAGCCCTTAAAAACTTTGTTAATTACGAACCCAACCAGCCATATCCAGACCCAAACCCGCCACATATCCACACTCCACCCGCGACACCACTCCAGACCCGTGATTTTGGGTCAAATTGTACACCAGACCCGCGAGTATTGGGTCAAATTCGCTGAAATCAGGTTAAACCCCAAATTAAAACCTAAAATTGTCGATTTACTTCCCATCTACTTGTGTAAATTCGAAAGTTCTTCCCTCCTATCTGGTACGAAAAGGTATCACTAAGACATTGGTAGTGATTTTTGGCGGATTCGAAATCCCAACTCTAAATCAGGTTCGTCCTTCTTAATCTTCTGGGTGTCGTTCAACTTTTCTGGGTTGTAGAATATAATTAGATTTTGTGTAGAATGGAAATTGAATTTTGTGTAGAATGGAATTCAAATTTTGTGTAGCATTAATTCAATTTTTGTGTAGAGTTGGATTTCGAATGCTAATGGATTGTGTTAATAACTTCGTAGAACTTGTGCTATGGATATTCTCGAAGAAATTGAGACTCATCCGGTTCCAGAAATGTATGAAAACTCGTCCCCAGAACCGTCGTGAGAGAATGCAGAGGCTAATCAGTTAATGTTGTGGTAGAAGCCAACATATACCGAGGAGGAAGACCAGCCATTGCAACCACCTGGGATGATGTTCTTTGGTACCACTTTGTATAACAAGGTAATCGAGTTGGGAACAAGGTGCTTTATCCACAAAGCAGTGGAGAAATTGGAGTCTATAGGACTTAAACCTGACGAGCTGAGGTGGTTTATAGAGCATCCGCAGTTCAAGCATTTTTGACTGGGTTTCCGATATCGGTAATACTCGGTAATTTTCTGTTCAACTACATGTAATTTATGACAATTCAGATATCAGTAATACTCGGTAATACTCGGTTCAACTACACATTATTTATGACAATTCATATATCGGTAATACTCAATAATTCTCAGTTCAACTACATGTAATTTATGACAATTCAGATATCGGTAATACTCGATAATTATGGGTTCAACTACACGTTATTTATGACAATTCAGATATCGGTAATACTCGGTAATTCTCGGTTCAACTACACGTTATTTATGACAATTCAGATATTGGTAATACTTAGTAATTCTCGGTTCAACTACATGTAATTTATGATAATTCAGATATCAGTAATACTCGGTAATTTTATGTTCAACTACACGTTATTTATGACAATATGAAAGATGTCGGAAATACTCGGTAATCAACATAAAGTTATGAACAACATAAGATCACATATTTGTATGATCTACTTAAACAAGTAGATAATTGAAGATACCATTCATATGTTTGTTAAAGCACTCAGCCAATTTTGCAACAATCGCATCAATCATAGGTAATAACGAGTACTTTCTCGCATGAAGAAAAATACTGTTCAGGGACTCTACACAATTATTGGTGTCTATGTTGTACCTTTCTCCTGGAAAATAACACCTTGCCCATTTCGCCACTTCTACACTACCATCCAGATACTTGGCTACATTAGGATACCTTATCCGTAATTCGTTGTATTCTTCTCGAAACTCAGCCTTTGTATACAGCCTTGCGCATTCCCTAAATTTTTTTGCAACAACGTCTTTGTCCCTTCTAACGTGAAATCTCACATTCTGGGACACATGAATGATGCAATACCCATGTTTAGACCTCGGGTACACCTCACGTATTGCGTTGAAGAGGTTGCATTTTTGCCAGTAACAAACACTAATTCAGGACTGTCGTGTATCACGGTTTTCAGCGTTTTGAAAAACCACAACCAACTCGCGTTGTTTTCACCATCAACTACAGCAAAAGCAATGGGATAATGGTGACGATTAGGATCATGAGTTGTTGCAAAAATTAGCATACCACCATGTTGGGTCTTCAGAAAAGTTGCATCAACAATGATCATTTTCTTCATTGCTTGAAACCCTTCAATGCAAGCTCCCAAAGCGACAAATAAGTACTTGAACCTTTTTTGTTCATCCAATACCACACTTGTTCTTGTATCGGGATTCACCTGCTCTAACATGTACAAATATGAATACAAATCATTATAATTTTCTTCTGGACTACCACGCACCGTGGTCAGAGCTTTTTGTTTCCCCTCCATGTAGTAGAGTATGACACATTCACACTAGCGTTTCCTTGAACCAAAATGACAAGACTTTTAGGAGCTGGGATTTCCAATTGACTTAGATAAAATTCATTAACAACGTTTGTAACTAATCCTAGTGTGCCTTTCCTTTGTTTGCTACTTGTACTCGAAGTAGCCCGAGAGCATATATGCATCTTCTTGTATACTCTAACCGAGAAATAAGTTGCATTATTCGGCTTCGTAGCTCGTAGATACCAATTAAAACCGTCTTCACCGCATTTTACCACGTATCGACTCTTATCCGACTTTTTTAAAGTAATCCCAAAACAATTATGATGTGAAGCTCTATCAACGACATCTATCAATTCATGCTTACTTGCAAATTCTTGGCCTACTTTTAGACCCATGCCATCTTCCCATTCATCTACAAACTGTTGTTCTTCTACAGATTATGGAAACTCAACAATTTCTAGCCTTCGGGAACTTCCCAGACCGTTACCTTCATTGTTATCACCATCTCCATTCTCACAATCTCCATTCTCAGAATCTACATTCTCTATCGGCTCATGATGTTGTTCTGTTGAACAGTTTTATGTGTAGATAGCAAGGACACCATCATTAACTCCACCATTACCATTATTAACTTCAACATTAGCTCTACCATTAGAAAGTTGCTCGCCGTAATTCACACCAAATGAACTTACATGCTCTACTCTTGAAAGTTGTTCGCCCAACTCATTTATCTCAACATCTTTAATGACCTCTACATTCAAAACACTTATGCGTTGCTCTTTATCCAAGGAAGTCAGATAGACAGAGACGTCCTCATCATACAAAATATAGATTTGTCTCTGAGTTTTCACTATTACTGGAATGTAACTCAGTTTCAGCTTCTTCGTAGATTCAACTACCCCAACCTTCCTGCATATCATATTCACTAACACTGAGTAAGTTATCTTCTCCAAACATGATGTCTTAAATATTACACCGTACATGGAACCTTCTCTTGAAATCCATTTAACCTCTTCTCCAGACTTTGAATAATATCCTCCATAATCAAAAAGTGTGTTTGTGATCATTGTCTCCTGAATAAAGATTAAAAAAAACTACATTATAACCTCTTCACTTGACTCAGTAATACCAATAGGTCCCAGTTGTATCAATATCCTCAGTAATACCAATTGTTATCCTGTATCACCAAATTGGTTGAAATCGGGGCAAAACCTATATTCTACCTACGACTCCCTATAGACAATTCAACGACTACAGTCCATTATCTACTAATCCCCGAATTGTAAATAATTTTTCAAATCAATTACAAATCCCCGAATTGTAAATTCGGTCCAAATCCCCAACGACTACAGTCATAATCTACTAACATAATCAACTAACATAATCTGTAATCTAGGGCATAATCTACTAACATAAGCGAAGAACTTGGTGCGTCCCTGATAGATCAACTCCGGAGGAAGGCTGATGAAGACGAGTCTGCAACAGGGTGAATTGCGACGATGGGGATATGCTGGTATGATGTTGCGATCGTGATGAACTGATAGATGTGTGAGGGGGTTTCGCGGATAGGTTTTGAAAGATTAGATGATATAGAACAGATAGAAGAGTTTTCTAATTCACAAGTGTAGAGAAAACTCAGATTCAATGAAGGTGATCAAGGAATCAGGTTGAGAGAAGAAACTCTAGTTGTGCAATTGCATCTAAATTCTTCGCTAAAGAACAAAGGAGGCGTGGCTTGGGGTTTTATAACTCAACCCTAGCGACACAACCTAAACAACAGAGCGTTTGAAATAAAACAACAAGGCGTCTAAAGTTTAAATAAAATAGCGAGGCGTCCCAACCATAAGGTTCCTAATCGGTGCACCTCTAAACAACTAAGTACTAAGCCAGTGTGACTTGTACATTATTACCCAGTGGTCATAACTCCTAAGTAACTCGCCGTAGTGAATCATCTGCCTCGTTAAAAACCATGCCGATAAAACCCTGTGGGACAAAACCCAACATGGAAAAGAGTACAGACTCCTCACCTAAGTTACTTAGTTCTCATGACCGGGTGTAGTCTTCAAAGTGGAGATGTTGAAGACTTGAATCATTGGTAGAGTGAGTGAGTGAGCTAAGAGTAAGTGAGTTTCCTTTGCCATCTCCTTAGCCCTAGACCGAGTGATTACTCCAACTGGCTCCGGCTCCTCTTCTGCTTCTGCCTCTGCTTCTTCAGCTTCCTTGCTTTCCATGATCACATCATCCCCTCCCTCTTGAAAAGGATTTGCCCTCAAATCGATATCTGCAAGATAAGGAAGCAAGTCAGAAACATTGAACGATGGAGATACGTTATACTTACCTTGGAGATCAATCTGATAAGCATTGTTGTTGATCCTCTTGACGACTTCAAACGGTCCATCAACTCGTGGCATAAGCTTGCTCTTTCTCTCTTCTGGAAATCTGTCCTTGCGTAGATGAATCCACACCAAGTCGCCTTCTTCAAAGACCATCTCTTTCCTGCCCTTGTTTGCTTGTTTCTCATACTGCTTAGTCCTCTTCTCTATGTTCTCCTTGGCTTTTGCGTGTATCTCCCTTACCTGTGCAGCTTTTGCTGTACCATCTAAACTACATTGAACACTTAAAGGCAAAGGGATCAAATCTAGAGGTGACTGAGGATTAAACCCGTAAACGATTTCAAAAGGGGAAAAGAGAGTTGCAGAATGCTTAGCGTGATTATAAGCAAACTCCACGTGTGGTAAGCAGGCTTCCTATGACTTGATGTTATCTTTCACCAATGCCCTGAGGAGTGTAGACAACGTCCTATTCACCACCTCTGTCTGGCCATCAGTCTGAGGGTGACAAGTAGTGGAAAAGGCCAGCTTAGTTCCTAATTTCGCCCATAAAGTTCTCCAGAAGTGCCCTAGAAACTTTGTATCTCTGTCTGACACTATCACTTGAGGTATGCCGTGCAGACGTACTATCTCCCTGAAAAACAAGTTAGCTACACTAACAGCATCATCTGTCTTGTGACTAGCAATGAAGTGAGCCATCTTGCTAAACCTGTCAACAACTACAAAAATCGAATCCCTACCATTTCTGGTTCGAGGTAAGCCCAATACAAAATCCATAGATATATGAGTCCAAGGTTGAGAAGGAATAGGTAGAGGGGTATACAAACCGTGAGGCTGTACTTTACTCTTTGCCATCTTGCAAACAGCACACCTAGAACAAACCTTCTCGACGTCTGACTTCATGTTAGGCCAGTTGATATGCTCAATTTAATACCCTAAAGTACTAAAGCAGTTGTTATAGTAAAGCTAGGGGTCGAACCACAGAAGACTCACAGAGATCACACAATAGATTATGAAGTGTCGAATTACGCTAAGCCAAACGAATGTAATTAAAAACAGTGCAGAAATTAAACAGTTGTAAATCAATCAGGGAAATATAGGCCCAGGGTTTTTCTCAGGAAATCAATGAATGCAGATAAACTAACTAACAGGATTCAGATTACGCACTGTTCTTGAACTCAAATCACTAAGATATAATTAACCAACTCTCGTTGCGAAAACTATCTAAATCTAAATCCTAGGAATTCCAAATCTCTTTGCGAATCCTAAATTCTAAATCAGCTTTAATATCAGGTTTGATATGTTCACAAATCAATTAAACCAAATCTCTTTGCGAATAATCAATTTGCTCACCTAGGTTCTATCAGGTAATTAATCGCACTCTCGTGCCTAATCAATTATCCTAAGATCTAAGTTCCAGATTTATCAACCTAGAATTAGCTATGAACACAACCTAAGGTGAAGAACTATAATTCAGATGGTGAATCCTAAACAGATAATTAACCTAGCATTCAAAGAAATCCTTTATGAGAAAACCCCAAACCTAAGGTGGATCTACTCAGACATGGCAATTGAATCAAAAGACATGTTTGAATAAATCATCAATAGAATAATAACAAAGGTTCTTGAGATCTGATCTCGGACGAAGGGAAATCAGACTTGTCTCTCAAACCCAGAGTAAAATCAAAGTATATAAAATAAAGCTTAAAAAGGCATAGCCTAAACAAGGGCTGAAAACTCATATTTATAACCTAAAACACGACTTGGGGTCTTCTTGTAATTATCAGAGACTTCTGGGCACTTTTTGCAATTCTTCAAACTTCATTAAGTCGCGACTTTGAAATCTGCTTCGATGGGTATCGATCGATACCAGTGGGTATCGATCGATACTTGACGTGAATTCGGGTACTTTAGCCAGCAGACTTCAGTTTCGCTCCAGAATGCTCCATAAACTCCAATATCTCCAAGAATACTCCAAATGTGCTAAAACCTGTAAAAGACTCTAAAAGACTACAAAACAATAGAAAAGACTCTATAAAAGGACTTATATCATGGCTTAAATGGGGTAAAAACCATGATATATCACCAGTAGAAACGATCCCGCAGTGCAAGTAGAGTCTTTGATATACCGAAATGTCCAGCTAGTCCACCACTATGAGCTTCTCGAACTAGCAGCTCTCTGATTGACCCTCGTGGTATGCACAGCCTGTTGTTGTAGAACAAGTATCCATCCTGCCTAAAGTATTTCTCAAAAGCAAACTTATGACATTTGCCATAGTTCTCGGCAAAATCAAGGTCAGTTTCGTACAGAGCTATTATATGCTCAAATCCATCAATTTTCGAAGACAAAGTAGAGACAAGAGTGTACCTTCTGGATAATGCATCTGCGATTACATTATCCTTACCTTTCTTGTACTTAACAATGTATGGGAATGTCTCAATGAACTCCATCCACCTGGCATGTCTCTTGTTGAGCTTCTGCTGTCCTTTGAGGTACTTCAGAGACTCATGGTCTGTGTGAATGACGAATTCTTTGGGCCACAGGTAGTGCTGCCACGTTTGAAGAGCTCGAACCAATGCATAGAGCTCCTTGTCGTATGTAGGATAGTTGAGGGTTGATCCTCCCAGCTTCTCACTGAAGTAAGCCACCGGTTTCCTATCCTGCATCAACACAGCGCCAATACCAATTCCAGATGCATCACATTCTACTTCGAACGTTTTCAAAAAGTCTGGAAGTACTAAGAGAGGTGAATTGATAAGCTTCTCTTTAAGGGCTGTAAAAGCCTGCTCTTGTGCGTCTCCCCACTTGAATCCCACTTCTTTCTTGATAACTTCTGTCAATGGTGCAGCTATCGAACTGAAGTTGCGAACGAAACGTCTGTAGAAGCCTGCTAGACCGTGAAAGCTGTGGACCTCTCCCACACTCTTAGGAGTTGGCCAGTCCTTGATAGCTTTGATCTTTTCTTCATCTACTTTAACTCCTTCTGCACTTACAACAAAACCTAAGAAGACAACTTCATTAGTGCAAAATGAACATTTCGAGAAGTTAGCAAAGAGAGATTGAGAGCGAAGAACATCTAGAACCGATCTGATGTGGTTTAGATGTTCCTCCAAACCTTTACTGTAGATGAGTATATCGTCGAAATAGACCACTACGAACACGCCAATGAAGGGTCTCAAGGCGTGATTCATCAGCCTCATGAAGGTGCTAGGAGCGTTGGTGAGACCAAACGGCATAACGAGCCATTCGTATAGCCCCTGCTTGGTCTTGAATGCTGTCTTCCACTCATCTCCTTCCTTCATTCTGATCTGGTGATACCCACTCTTCAAGTCGATTTTGGAGAAGATTGTAGACCCACACAGCTCGTCCAGCATGTCATCTAGTCTTGGAATTGGATGCCTATACTTCACTGTTATGTTGTTGATAGCTCGGCAGTCCACACACATCCTCCAAGTCCCATCTTTCTTTGGAACTAGCAGAACAGGTACTGCACAAGGACTCAAACTCTCTCGTATATGTCCTTTACTCATCAGCTCTTCCACTTGTTTCTGCAGCTCCTTGGTCTCTACAGGATTAGTTCGATATGCTGGTCTGTTAGGCAAGGCAGAACCTGGTACAAAATCGATCTGGTGCTCTATTCCTCGAATTGGAGGCAAGCCTGGTGGTATCTCTTCTGGAAAAACATCCCTGTATTCCTGCAAAATCTCTGTCATAGCACTAGGAAGCTCCTGTGATTGGTTAGTACTAACAAGGATGTCCTTGTACACAAACATAAAGTAGTTAATTCAGGATCAAAAAGTTCAGAGAATTCACTGTGATTGAGGTAGAGGTTGTTTGACACCTTCTCCTTATCCTGGCGACTCATATGCAGCTGGTCCTTGTAGATTTCACTCGGCGTTAGAGGCAGAAGAGTGACTTTGCGTCCTTTGAACTCAAAAGACTGCTTGTTGGTGTAGCCATCATGCATAACTCTTCTGTCGAATTGCCAAGGTCTGCCCAGGAGAACATGACTAGACTTCATTGGGATTACATCACACAGCAACTCATCTTCATACTTCCCAATTGCTAGCTTGACTAACACTTGCTGTGAGACAGTTAAAGCTCCTTTGTTGTTCAGCCATTGTAACTGATACGGTCTGGGATGGGGCGTGGTCTTCAGATTAAGCTTCTGTACCATCTCTTCACAAGCAGCATTGGTGCAACTTCCTCCATCTACAATCAAGGTACAGACCTTGTCTTGAACTACACATCTAGTATGGAAGAGGTTCTCACGCTGCTCTCGGTCATCTGGGTGAACCTGAACACTTAGTGTTCTGCGTGCTACAAGCATTTCTCCAACGGCTGCTGGTTCTTCTTCTTCTACTGATTCAGTGTCTGTCTCGCCTGATGAACTGTCTTGAGGGACAATCTGTCCTCCCTCTTGAAGCAGAAACATCTTCTTGTTAGGACAGTCTCTGGAGTAGTGTCCCATGCCTTGGCACTTAAAACATCTGATGTTGCTAGTAGATGTTCCACTTCTGGGTTTAAAATCGGTCTTGATCTCTTCTTTAACAGTCTGTGTCGTGGGCTTAGTGTCTCTGGTGTAGGCTGGTTTGCTGATATCTCTGGGCTTTGGGATGTTAGGAGTGAATGTTGTTCTCCCAATCCTTCTCTTAATCTGCGATTCAATCAACTCTGCCTTATGCACCAGCTCTTGTAAATCTCCATAACTCTGCAGTTCCACCTTGTCTTGAATCTCTCTGTTTAATCCTCCAAGGAATCGTGACAGTACCATGTCGTCACTCTCATTCAGGTCAGCCCTGATCATCAACGTTTCCAGCTCCTGGAAGTAGTCTCTAACTGATTTTGTGCCTTGAATGAGACGTCTAAGCTTGTGTAGGAGCTCTCTTTGATAGTGTGCAGGCACGAATCTCCTTCTCATCTGCGTGACTAGTTGAGTCCAGGTAGTAACAGGAGGCTCTCTGTGTCGTTGTCTAGTAATTCCCAGCTGTTCCCACCATAAAAGTGCATAACCACTGAATTCATACACAGCTATCTTCACCTTATTAAGCTCATATGTGCTTTGAACCAGAAAGTTTGACTCCATCTTCCTTTCCCAATCAAGATATACTTCTGGGTCATTGGTGCCATAGAATGCAGGATATTGAATCTTGATATGGTTTAGCTGCTGTCTTAGAGGATCATAGTCTCTGCCATTGCCTCTGTTCCCATCTTTTCTTCTCTCTGTTTCTAGGCTATGATCAGAAGCTTCTTCCTCTTCAGAGTATTCTGGATCAGTTCTCCTAAAGACTCTGTGCCCAGCTATGTACTCTCCTCGGCGATGTCTTTGTACTGAATGTCCTTCAGCTCTGTCTTCTACTCGTTTCCTAGACAGATTGTCTCTGCCCCCAAGTTGATTTCGATGAGACTTGGCTTTAGATCTGGTTTCAGGTCTGGGTCTTCGAGACGAGTCCCCAAGGTGTCCTTTGCCCTTAGTGATGCGTATAGCCTCTGAGGGAGTTGGTGTCTCTGAAGACTCATCTCCACTTACACTCGGATCCTTGAGAATACCACTAATCTGGGCTTCAAACTTCTCATTAAGCTGTTCAATCTGTTGAGTGAGTTGTATTGTCACAGCCTGATTTGACTCTCGGATTTGTTCGGCCATAGCTTTGTTCAGGGCTGCCATGGTCTCAGCTGAAAGCTCCATGGTACCTGAGAAACAAACAACAACTCGCAGTAATCTGGTCTTAAATGAAATCGCAACCAGACTCGATGCAGGTACTAATTGATGCAGGTTCGATTTGATGCAGGTAATGAGATGCAACAGAACTAATACTATGCGCTTATCTATATGCAACTATGCAGGCCTAAAACAAAACAGAACAGCAACAACCAATGATCCTAGACGAAACCAAAACAAATCGCGACCTAAGACAACAAACAAATCATGCAAAACCTAGGTTTTCTAAAAACAAGCAATTCGCGAACTCAACAAGAAACAGACTACTACCGATTACTAACATCCTAGATTGATAACTAACACAGATTGCTATGACTAACACAAAGAATCGACAACCCTAGTAGTCTAAAACAGATCGCGCCAACAACCCTAGGTTTTCTAAGGAACCAAATCGCGAGCAAGCCCTAGGTAATCAAAAGAGCAAATCGTGAATTCAAGAGTGAGGGTTAAGGGATTCTCAGCCTTTGGTCCAGAACCTGGCTCTGATACCACTTGGTGCGTCCCTGATAGATCAACTCCGGAGGAAGGCTGATGAAGACGAGTCTGCAACAGGGTGAATTGCGTGGGGATATGCTGGTATGATGTTGCGATCGTGATGAACTGATAGATGTGTGAGGGGGTTTCGCGGATAGGTTTTGAATGATTAGATGATATAGAACAGATAGAAGAGTTTTCTAATTCACAAGTGTAGAGAAAACTCGGATTCAATGAAGGTGATCAAGGAATCAGGTTGAGAGAAGAAACTCTGGTTGTGCAATTGCATCTAAATTCTTCGCTAAAGAACAAAGGAGGCGTGGCTTGGGGTTTTATAACTCAACCCTAGCGACACAACCTAAACAACAAAGCGTTTGAAATAAAACAACAAGGCGTCTAAAGTTTAAATAAAACAGCGAGGCGTCCCAACCATAAGGTTCCTAATCGGTGCACCTCTAAACAACTAAGTACTAAGCCAGTGTGACTTGTACATTATTACCCAGTGGTCATAACTCCTAAGTAACTCGCCGTAGTGAATCATCTGCCTCGTTAAAAACCATGCCGATAAAACCCTGTGGGACAAAACCCAACATGGAAAAGAGTACAGACTCCTCACCTAAGTTACTTAGTTCTCATGACCGGGTGTAGTCTTCAAAGTGGAGATGTTGAAGACTTGAATCATTGGTAGAGTGAGTGAGTGAGCTAAGAGTAAGTGAGTTTCCTTTGCCATCTCCTTAGCCCTAGACCGAGTGATTACTCCAACTGGCTCCGGCTCCTCTTCTGCTTCTGCCTCTGCTTCTTCAGCTTCCTTGCTTTCCATGATCACATCACATAATCAACTAACATAATCTGTAATCTAGGGCATAATCTACTAACATAAGCAAAGAACTAACCTCATTCTTCAATGGCGGATGAGGAAATAAAAGAAGAGCTGTCCCGATGAATTGTCGAGTCACGATGAATTGTCGAGAGAGAAAATGTTTTCTTTTTTCTGATTGGCTGAATTTTTTTTTTTGGCGCCCTGAATTGTTTTTTTTTTCTCCACCCTTTCTTTCTCATCTTCTGATTGGCCCAAATTTGTTTTGTTCTAATTGGTCCAAAATTTTAAAGCTCTCTTCTGATTGGCTAAAAATTTTAAACATCCCTTATGATTCTCTTAATTCTCATTGGTCGAAACTTTTTTTTTTAATGGACTACTTTCGAAATTAGAAGGGCAAGATGGGGATATCACATTTCATTAAAAGGAAAGGGACATGGTAGAATAAAATGAGGTAGATGAAGTTTGTTCTCTACTTGAAGGAAGATATGAGAAATTCGCCAGAAAGAGAAGCAAAAAAAAAAAGAATTAGAAAAAATAGATTTGTGACCGTTGGATTTTGTCTTATCATTGGTGGATGTGTACGATCCTCGTCTATATGACGTAACCAATGAGAAGCCATTCTTTTTATGCTGCATTTAGAATTACTATAATTTTTAATTTCAAATCCAATTGTTTTTTTTTTTGATAATATTCATTTAAACCCAATTGATAATTTTTTTTCAAAATAAGATTAATCTAAATTTTGATGCCGATCAGTAATATTATAACTTGTTATAAAGGTAATATTAGTAGAAACATAATTATATTATAACTTGTTATAAAAGTAATATTATTAGAAACCGTTTACATGAATATTAAAATCAATTATAAAAAATAGCGCATAAAGGATCATAATAATATTTATGGCAAGTTATTTTGGAATAAATTATCCAACGTAAATGCCATAAATAGAAAAAAAAATTACAATTAAACTTAATAGCAATAACAAACTAATTATAATTCGAAACATTTTTCTTACAAAAGAAGTCTTAGGGAAAAATTCGTTGAAAAATATTTTAAAGAAGATGAAGTGTTTGAGATGAATGAATGAGTGAAAATAAGTGTATTTATAGATTGCAAATACTGTTCATAGCCGTTGGATTTTTTGAACAAAAAATTAAATTTGTTTCTTTATAAAATGATTATATTTAATATTTATATTTATGATTATTATTAATAATTTTTGTATATTATTTGAATTTTATGTGTAAGATCTAGTTTACAATTTAAGATTTAGAGTTTATGATTAAGAGTTAGAGGTTTTAGGTTTAGGGTTAAGGGTTTGTGTTAATTCGGAGAATTTATGATTTATAAATGATTATATTTTAAAAAAATTGTAAGTGTTGAATTTTTTTTTTTTGTATATTATTTGATATTTATGTGTAAGGTCTAGTTTACAATTTAAGATTTAGAGTTTATGATTAAGAGTTAGAGGTTTAGGGTTCTTAGGATTTATAAAATGATTTTATTTAAAAAAATTATAAGTGTTGAATTTTTTGTATATTATTTGATATTTATGTGTAAGATCTAGTTTACAATTTAAGATTTAGTGTTTATGTTAGAGTTTAGGGTTTAGAGTTTAGGGTTTATATTTTCATATAGCCACAAATAATTTTGTGGCAAATCTGTGGCTATGTCCTTTATTTAGCCATGGATTATATTCGTAGCTAAATTTTGTTTTATGGATTAAATGAAACGTTGTGCTTTTGTTTTAGCTTAGGTGTTGCTATTTCTTAGACTTCTTGTTGTTTTCTTTCACAAGTCATGTTGTTTTAGAGTCTTTTGCCGTTTCTTTGAGTCGAACCTTAGAAGGTTCAAGCTGATGGACTATTAATAAAGTCCCACACGCAGATTTGTAGTCACCACTTTTGACCTAATCAATAAAGACGAAATTTCTTCAATTTCTTAAGAAGCGGCTTCTCACCTTTTGTTCTTGCTTTGTTTGTGCGATTCAAGCAAGCTCATAGCCTTCACCGTATCAGAGATTCATCACAACTCTGTGTCGTGACATCAATCCGCCATCACTTCATCTATAGAACCCACACGAGAGGGCAATCGCCTACGTGTTATTTCATTCCATCTTCAACCATCAAACAAACCACGGAGAGGGCGACCGCTTGCCTTGTTCACCATCTCTATCCGTGACGTGAGAACCACCACCGGTTCTTACATCATCTTTGGAATCAGAGCCAAAGGTTCTGCCTTTGGTTATCTTACCCTACTCTCTTTACTTTTATTTTGCATTCGCATAGGTTGATAGTTTCGATTAGTCTAAGAAAAGAAAAAAAAAATTAGGGTTTGTTAGTTTCGTGTTCTTAGCTTCTGTTTTGATTAAGAAAAGAAACAAAAAATTAGTTGTATTTGTGTTTAGTTTGAATTAGTTTCATTTAAAGAAAATAAATAAAAAAAGAAAATAAAATTTATCATATCATTAGTAGTGTTTAAGAAAAATCCCAAAAAAAATATTATAACTTTTCCTTTAGTAATTTTGTTGATGCGAATTGTTGAGAGACCATTGTTAGACCTTCTATTAATTTTATTAGGGGTTTAGTAATTTTTTTCACTTCTGTTCAAGTTTTAATTTGTTTTGTTACACTCCTTGCTTTTGAGGATTTGTTGTTTTTGTGAGTTTGCAAAAATCAACAGATTGTAAACATGGGAGAAGAGACAAACAACAAAGTTCAATTACAAGACATCATGGCTTCATTCACTGCCATGAGAGAAGATATGAGAGACGCAAGAGAGCGTCTAGGCAGACTTGAGCAGCCGAGAGGAACCTTCCATCGTCAAGAAGGAATGCTCCAGCCAACAACAATGCTAACTCATAATATTCTAATTATGATAGCATGCATGAGCTAGAGGATGATCCCCACCTGACCCTGTGAGGCGTAGGAACCAGAGGAGACAAGATCCTTTGCAAGAAAACATGCCAAGAGAGCGTGAGCGTAGAGAAGTCAATAATGACATGAAACTGACTCCTCCTACCTTTTCAGGAAAATCAAATCCAGAGGTCTATTTGGATTGGGATAAGCGTTTGGAATACATATTTGAATGTTATGGCTTTGGAGAGCACAAGAAGGTGGCTTTGGCCGCAACTCAACTCACTGAAAATGCCTTGACATGGTGGGACATAACCGTAGCTGAGAGGAGACGCCAAGTCTTTGGACCCATTCAAACTTGGCACGACATGAAATACATTTTAAGGTTAAGGTATGTTCCTGAACATTATCATAGAGACTTGCAAAAAAGATTTCGTAAGTTGCCGCATGGAACAAGGAGTTTGAGAAGCTGATGCACTCCCTAGAGTTAGAAGAATCAGAAGAAGCCTTGATGGCACAATTCGTAGATGGCTTGCAAGAACGCATAGCCAGGAAGGTGGAGAGAACTAGGTATAGTGGACTCCACGAGCTGTTGCACTTATCAGTGCAAGTGGAGCAACAAATCAAAAGGAAAACATCCTTGTCCAACAAAAACAGAAACAATCAACCATGGCAATGAAGTGGCACCAGCCAATAGACAAAGGCAAGGCCATTGAGATCGATTCTCGATTCAAAGGCAAAGCCAATGACTTCCCAAAGACAACCAAGCCAGAGCAAGGTAAGTTCTCTAGTACTGGTCAAGCTAGAGCTCGTGACATTACTTGTTTCAAATGTCAAGGCCGAGGATACTATGCACGAGACTGTCCAAACCAGAGAGTCATAATCCTCACTTCTAATGGAGGCTACGAGTCACATGATGAATTAGAAGAAGAACATGAAGGTGACAATGAGGATGTAGAGTACCCTGACACTGGAGAGTATTTTCTAGTGACAAGGAGAGTGCTAAGTGTCCAAATGCAACCAGAAGAGAAGGTCCAATGAGAAAAATTGTTCCACACGCAATGCTCAGAGCCTTCACCGTATCAGAGATTCATCACACCTTTATGTCGTGACATCAATCCGCCATCACTTCATCTCCAGAACCCACAAGAGAGGGCGACTGCCTACGTGTTAGTTCATTCCATCTTCAACCATCAAATGAACCAGGGAGAGGGCGACCGCCTGCCTTGTTCACCATCTCTATCCGTGACGTGAGAACCACCACCGGTTTTTACATCACTAACTTGAGGTATGCATCCATCATGTCGTTCTTGGTGTCGTAGTATCCATTGAACTGGTTAGCGACGAGCTGAGAGTCGCAATACGCTTGGATGTTTTTAGCTCCGATTTTATTAGTGCTTCATATTCTGCTTCATTTTTTTATTCTTGGAATTCAAGTCGGAACAACAGTTCTAGTACTTCGCCTATTGGTGATTGAAGGCGTATTCCGACTCCTGATCCGCGGTGGGAGAATGAGCCATCAACGTGAAAGTTCTATTACTCTGCTGATGGGAGGTCGTCGTTGACTAGCTCTTGTGGTAGCTCGATAAGAAAGTCGTCTAGGACCTGACATTTGGCGCTAGTTCGGCTTTTATCCTCAATATCGTACTCACTCAGTTCGATTGCTCAATTAGTGAGTCTTCCAGATTGGTTTGAACTATGCAAGATCGTACGCAGTGGTTGATTGGTGAGAACGGCTATTGGGTACGATTGAAACTACGGTCACAACTTTCAGGCTGCGATGAAAATGACTAGGGCGAGCTTCTCCAAGGTCGGATATCTGAGTTTGGCTCCATCGAGAGTTTTACTGATGTAAAAGATGGGCTTCTGCTCGCCACGATCTTACCGAACTAGGACTCCACTGACTGTCGAGGTAGAGATTGCGATGTATAACTGATGTGGTGTGGGATTGACTTAATAAAGTTTTATCTTTAAACAAAGCTGAAAGTGCACATCAAACGTAATAGTATTTAAGGGATCGAATCCACAGAGATTTGAGTGCCCGAAGATTTCTATTGATTTTTAAGTTGTGTGTAGACCTAATAAATTTAAAGGGGATTTTGTGTGTCACGATTTTGTACCTAGGAATTTAAACTAAGCTAAGCAAGTAAATAAGAAAGAAATTAAGCTAAGCGAATAATTAAAACGAGGTTGTAAACTAATAAACAAAGTGTTCGGCAATCATGTACTCTCTAGGAATCATCATAGAAATTTTGCTTGGATTTTTAATGCGACTTTTGTCGTCTTTTGATTCATAAACTTGGAACACTAAAGTGTGTAGCCTACTCTCGTACATCCTACACACCAATAACTTATATACTCGACCATTAGCTTTCGTCTCCGGCCGCGCAAAAAGTTATGATGAACGAACAAGTTCGTTAACGCTCACAATCCCTCCACAATTATGCTTTCGTATCTTGTGACGGTTTTGCTCGTATACCCTAGGTCAAACATATATATCCAGTACTTTCGTAGCTCTAAAGATATCTAAATTCAGTTGCAAGGTGATCAATCAAATAAACATGCATTAATTAAAAAAATAGAATGAAGAGCCCTAATTGATATCCTAGTCTAAAAACCTAATGAATAATCAAACTATGAGAGCCCCTCGGAACCTTATACCCAACAAGAGAACTAATCAGCCATAGCTGAGCTTAACATCATCATAAATAAAAGAAAAACAGTAATAGAAAAAGATGAAGAAAGGCTTCTCTCTCGGTCGACCCGGAAAACCCTAGCCGCTCTGCTTCTGTTACTTTCCTTTTTCGTCTTCTGCACGCCTCGCTGTCTCCGGCCATGGAACCACCGCCTCAGGCGTCGGGTTCCCCTGGAATCGACACTTCCGCTGCCTCCCCTTCACCCAAAGGCTCCACTCCGACAAACAGAGCATCTTGGTCTGATATTCTGTCCGAGAAAAACGTGATGCCAAAAACCCCAATTTTGACTTCGGAAGTGATTAATGGTGTTGCTTCAACCACAATTCCTAAAGAGAACCTTCTCAATGCGTAGCCTCTATGTTCAAAATTCATAGGTGGATACTTCATTGGTGATGCTCCACACATCGGTAAAGTGCATGCTACGGTCAACAAAATTTGGGGGTCTCCGGAAAAGTCCTCAAAGATCGACGCGCAATTTCTAAACCCAAAAAATGTGCTCTTCCGTATTTAGAATGACCAAACAAGATCTCGTGTGCTCAGGAGGCATTTCTGGCATATCTCCGACGTTCTCATTGTCATGCAAGAATGGAGCCCACACACCTCTAGTTTGAAACCGGATCTCTCGTCAATGCTGCTTTGGGTAGACTTTAAGAATGTACCAGATCATCTCTTCTCTCAAAAGGATTTGATGTTCCTAGGGGATCTCGTTGGGGATGCTCAAAAACTGCATCCAAATACGGAAAGGTGTATTCGATTAGATATAGCCCGAGTTTTAGTGGTGCTTAATTTGGAAAAGCTCATGCCGTAAAAGATATGCATACAATCCGAGCCAGCGATCTCTATTTTAGTCTCTTACCCGTGGTTGCCGCCTCACTGTTTGTTGTGCCAAAGTTGGGGACACAAAGATTCTGAGTGCTCTCAAATGAGAAAAGGTTCGGTGGTCCTTACCGAGAAATTGGCTGAACATGTTCGGCAGAGTCCCATCAAAACAATTCTCAAAGCTAATGGTCATGAGATGCCCCAATTAAATAATTCGGACGCTCTACTGGTTCCTTGTGAGGCAGAGAAGTAGGTGGAGATTGCGGCTAGAGAAAGCAATGCCAATTCATTGGAGAATACATGAAATATCGAAGAGATGGTTCTGCAGTCGGATTTACCAAAAAAATGAGGCTTGTACAGTGGTGGCAAGCAAACATTCGCCAGGAAAAAATCTAACAATCTGGAATTCTCATAAAGAGAGGATAGAACTCGAGGTTTCTTCTCCTTCGAGTTTTAAGGTATTTGAGGAAATTGTGGAAGAAGATGATGAAAGGGAGGAAGTTGAGATTTTGAATACAGTAATTGCGGGAGAATCATCTGAGGAGGACGAGCTTCCGATGCTACTGTCTAAGATCAAAAATGGAACTAGAACACGTGGGAAGTCCAAAGCCCCAAAGAAACCAATCATTACCAAGAAAAACAAAAAAAAATTTCCTCTTAAAAGAACATCAAAAATTTTGGAAGCACTAATGATTATGACACCATTTTTTGCGTGGAATACTAGAGGCTTCAACAAAACGCGCAAACATAATGCAGTTCGGTCTTGGATTCGTGAATCTAATCCATCCTTTGGTTTCTTACTTGAAACCTGACTTGAAACCCGAGTTCAAGAAGAGAACTGTCCGTATATCATCGATAGTGTCTTTCCGGGATGGAGTGCTATCACTAATTACGATTATCATCGCTTGGATCGCATATGGTTAGTTTGGTATGACGAAGTGACAATTACTCATCTGTTTAAAAGTCCTCAAGTCATTACGGTCTCCGTCGCTTACCCCTCGGGCTCGGTTTTTGTTTGCTCATGTGTCTATGCCTCTAATTTTAGCCACGAGTGTCTAATTTTATGGGAGGAACTACAACAGATTCGCGATATATTTGTTACTGGGGATACTCCTTGGATCGTATTTGGTGATTTCAATGAAACTCTGGCTTCCGATGAGCATTCGAGGGTACTTGAATCCTTGCCTAACCAGGTAGGTATGAGGGATTTTCAAATGCTTGTGTCAGACTGTGAGCTCATGGATCTTGGATATGTGGGTCCTAAATTCACTTGGTGGAATCAAAGAGAGAACGACCCAATTGGTAAAAAAACTCGATCGTGCGCTTGTCAATAGCTCTTGGAGTTCACAATTCCCTCAATCCTTCGCATCCTTTGAGTCTAATGGAATCTCAGATCACGCTCGTTGTCAGATCCGTCTGAGCAACCATTCCTCGGATAAACGATGCCATTTCCTGTTCTTCAACTTCACGGTCAATCATCCGAATTTTCTAGACACGGTTTCTCGAGTGTGGGAAGAGTTAATGCCGCTATTTCATTCTAGATCAACACTCCATCGCTTTCATCGTAAACTCAAGTCCCTAAAATCGCACCTTCGGGCTCTCAATAAGGACATATATGAAGATATCACTCGAAAAACAAAAAAGCTTTCGATTTATTATGCTAGACACATAATCAGGCTCTGATTTCTCCTTCCTCGGAAAACGTTGCAGCTGCTTCGGAGGCCTCAGAAACTTGGAACCATTACCTGGCTGCGCTACGGAGATCAGAATACTACATTTTATCACCGTGTAACGCAAACTCGAAAAGCCAAAAATTCAATCAAGCGTCTCGTGAATGGGAATGGTGTAGTCCTCATGGCGCTGCACGACATTAAAGCAGAAGCTTTGAGTCATTTCAGGACGTTCCTCCAAGCAAAAAGTCTACAACTTCCTGAGTTTACACTTGAATCTCTCACATATCTGATTCCTTATCGCTGTTCTCCGGAACTAGCTGACTTGTTGGTCAGTGACGGGTCGGCTGCTGAAATCAAACAGGCTCTTCTCTCTATGCCGTCGAACAAAACTCTCGGCACTCTCGGCCCCGATGGTTTTTAGGCGGAGTTTTTTTGTGGCCGCTTGGCCTGTCATTGGTTTGGATTTTGTTGTCGCAGTACAATCTTTCTTCTTGTATGGGTTCATGCCGAATGGAGTGAGCGCTACAATGCTATGCATGGCGCCAAAGACGACTGATGCTAAGAATATTCGAGACTATCGACCTATAGCATGTTGCAACATGTTATACAAAGTCATCTCAAAAATCATCGCCAACCGAATAAAATCAGCTCTCCCTGAAGGTATGGTTCCCAACCAGAGTGCGTTTATCAAAGGTCAGTTACTTCTGGAAAATGTGCTTTTAGCGACTGAGCTTGTCAAAGATTATCACAAGGTCTCCATGTCTCCTCGTTGTGCACTAAAGCTGGATATTGCAAAGGCTTTTGATTCGGTCCTTTGGGACTTCATCCTCACCAATCTCCGAGCTATGGGTTTCCCGGAGATGTTTGTTTTGTGGATTCGTAGCTGCATATCATCATCGGCTTTCTCTGTTCTTGTGAATAGAGATCTTGAAGGCTTCTTCACTAGCACTCGGGGGCTTAGACAAGGTTGCTCTCTCTCTCTCTCCAAATCTTTTTGTAATTGCAATTAATGTCTTTTCTCTCATGCTGAATAAGGCGGCAATCGAAGGGAGTATTAGATATCACCCAATGTGTCGGGATCTTAATGTGATGCATTTAAGCTTCGCAGACGATATGCTGGTATTTATGGATGGCTCTGCTGATTCGCTGCGAGGGGTTATGGAAGTGTTGCTGGAATTTGAGCGTGAATCGGGCCTTGCGATTAACGCATCCAAATCTTCTCTCTTTGTGGCTAGCCATACGTCAACAATGTTACCACAAATAGCCCAGACTATTAGATATCTTGGCCTCCCACTCACGACTAAGAGCATGTCTCGCATGGACTATGAGCCTCTTATCGATACAATTCGCAGCAGATTTACGGCTTGGTCAAGCAAGTCCCTCTCCTTTGATGGGCGTTTACAGCTCACTCAGTCCGTTATAGCCAGCATTACAAATTTATGGTGCTCCGCTTTCCGTCTCCCAAAGCGTTGTTTCGATACGATTGAGAGTACGTGTGCTGCGTTTCTTTGGTTGGGTTCACCGCATATTTTTAATAAAGCGAAAGTTGCTTGAGTGGATGTCTGTAAACCAAAAAAAGAAGGTGGATTGGGTATTCAGAAATTACAAGATTCCTCTCCGGTATTTTCACTGAAACTCATTTAGCGTTTATTTGAAAAGACGAGTTCCCTTTGGGTGGCATGGATGCGTCATTATCTTCTCCATCACATTTCATTCTGGGACGTACCTATGAGCTCCCGTGGCTCTTGGATATGGCACAAGTTACTCAAGCTCAGACCATTGGCAGCGGACTTTCTTCGACACAAAATTCATAATGGAAAAACCACATCCTTCTGGTTTGATATTGTGGGAGAAGCGGGCTCTCGAAATTTGGGTGTTGCTCGCAATGCCGTAGTAGCAGCAGCGGTTCGAGATCACCAATGGTCTCTACGTCGCTGTCGCAGCTCAATTTTCAGTGAGATGGTGAACAGCATTTCATCGTCCCCGGTGCCTTGTGCTTCGGCAGGGCATGATATGGTGCTATGGCGTCATAATCGACATGAATTCAAAGATCATTTCTCTAGTAAAGCAACATGGGAGCAGCTGTGGAAGCCATATCAAGTGATATGGTGGAGTCCTTTGGTCTGGTTCTCCCAATCGGTCCCTCGATATGGATTTATAACTTGGTTGGCACTGAGGGATAAGCTTGCAACCGGGGAGAAGATGAGAAAGTGGGGTCATATTCAAACTTGTTTGATGTGCGGGGAACCCAACGAGACGAGAGATCATATGTTTTTTGCTTGCCCGTACTCTTTCACAATCTGGAACTGGCTGTGCTCGGGGCTATAACAAGGTCACACGAACCCGAATTGGAAAATTACTACTCGTACTGTCTCGAAAGGCAGGCGAAACAGGACGGACTCCATCTTAGCTCATCTTGCGCTGCAGACATCGATATATAGGATCTGGCAGGAAAGAAATGGACGTCGTCACCAACGGCCTACTCGATATGCACTCCTCCTCACGCAAATGATCAATAAAGACATCTGCTTACGCCTTCGTTCTCTATCTCGACACAACGACAACAGCGCCAGCCTCGACCGTTGGCAGGAGATATGCACAATACTGAATAGATCGCGATAGTTTGTGCCCTGACTTGATGGTTTCTGCTTTACCTTTCACTGCTCTGTTTTACCTTTAATACTATGCATTCCTGCAACGCTGTGTTAAGAAACTATTCTACATAGTCGTTTTTGTTGACCAATCAATATAACATTTCAACAAAAAAAAATGTTTTTCTATTGAAGACACAAGTCGAGAATCCTTGCTCCAAATCAAAGAACAAAAGTCGAGAAATTCGTCTCTGTCTAAAAGCGTGAAAGAGATTTTTGGCTAAAAGACCTAATAGCATGTATTTATAGTTTTCACTTCTTTGGGGACATTTAGGGTTTGATGTCAAAAGACAAAATTGGCCTCATGAATAAAACGGAATCAATTTGGTCGCACATAGAGTGGCCGTGTGATGCAATATCAAAAAAAGAGTGAATCAAGGTCTTCAATACATGGGTTTATTATGAGAATCCCATCCTCATAACTTCACAAATAATCAAAGGATTCTCATTCAATGTCAAAAGCAAAATTGGTGGCAAGAAAACTATTATTTGATTTAGCTAATTTTTCTTTTTTGTTTAAATGTAAATAATTTCTTTTAATGTATTTTATTGTAAGATCACCTTGTAAGAGTTATAAAAAGCTCAATTGTTCTATTGTAAAGACATATACAGATTTTTGAAAAATAGAAAAAAGAGTTTTCTCTCTAAAGTTTAAACTGTTTTTGCTTGTCTATTTTAGTTTGTGGATTTCATCCTAAAATACAAGTGTTTTGATCATTAGAATATTGTGTGCGATTCATCTACTCTCTTGTTCGTCAAGAATAATATTTTGTGAGATTCAAGTTATTCTTTCATGTGTTGATTTGTGATTCAATAACCAACAACCCCATCTCCACCTTCACCATCGATACATCCTCCATTTCAAGCAGAGAGCCCTTGAAATCATGTGTTCATAAGATTTTGAGATTCAATCATATATCATTTAGTATCAGAGCTTAAACTCTCATATCAACTATCGTTTATTTTCTGTTTTATTTTTATTATAAAAATATTTTTTAAAAAGAAGTTTTGATTCTGTTTTATTTTGATTTACAAAAAAAAACCATAAGAAATATCATTTATTTTCTTCTTTTAAAATATAAAAACAAACAAAAAATTAGATTTATTTTCTGATTTTGTGTCATTTAAAAAAAAAAATTGTCTTCTTCTTTATTTGGATTTAATCTATTGATTTTTTTTTTAAATGGAGTAAATTTATTTTCAAGTTCGAGGGAAATCAATTCAAATTTGGTCTAATCGAGACAAGATGTTTGTGGTACGGAGTGATATTTCACTACAAGAAAACAGAGGTATTTCCGACGGAAATTCCGACGGACATAATTCCGTCGGAAATTTCCGACGGATTTCCGACGAGTTTCCGACGAACTTTTCATCCGTCGAAAATCCGTAGGAAATTTGTCGGAAAAGTGAACCCGTCGGAAATCCGTCGGAAATTCCGACGGATTTCCGACGACCATAATCCGTCGGACACTTTTCGACAGATTTCCGACGACTTTCCGAGCAATTCTGATGTTGCCGACATACTGCCGACGGATTTCCGACGACGCCCATCCGTCGGAATTGCCGACGGATTTCCGACGGAGTTCCGACGGATTTCCGACGGATTTCCGACGGATTTCTGACGGATTTCCGACGGAAGGTGTCTTTGCCGACATGGTTGCCGACATGGTTGCCGACATCGATAATATCTACTTTAGGTCCGTCGGAAATCCGTCGGAAATCCGTCGGAAAATACACAAAATTTTCCCTATAAAAACGTATCCATGCTTCATTTATAACCACAACAAAAAAAAATCTCTCTTATCTTATATTCAATTACGAAAATGTCTTCTTCAAATCCTTATAATTATTTTCGATCATGGATGGACAAGCCGCATCAAATTCCGGATACGGGCCTAGTTACGGAGGAATTCAAAGAAGGTCTACAGGAATTCATGGCATTTGCGGGTATGCAGAAGAAAGCAAAAAAAACCGGTAAAATCTATTGCCCTTGTACCAATTGTGGGAATCGTAGATTTATCGTGATAGATGAAGTATGGTCACACTTGTATTGTCAT
>PKML01064477.1:3227-15597 GCA_002933935.1 Eutrema yunnanense | reverse complement strand
AAACAAAAAAACAAAAAAACAAAAATTCAAAATAAAATTCAAAATACGTCGCAATTCCGTCGGAAATCCGTCGGAATACGTTTACGACGGACTTCCGACGGATTTTCTTTCCGACGAAGAAACGACGGACATCCGAGATAACTTCCGATAAAATTATCCGTCGGAAAACCGTCGGAAATAGTTACCGTCGGAACTCCGTCGGAAATATTTCCGACGGTTTCCCGACGGTCTTCCGACAACTTCATATGAGCAATATCCGTCGGAAATTCTGTCGGTAATATATCCGTCGGAAATCCGTCGGATTATTCCGACGCAAATCCGACGGATTTCCGACGGCGTTCCCCGACCGAAATTCCGTCGGAAACTCCGTCGGAAA
The DNA here is from genome assembly GCA_002933935.1 of Eutrema yunnanense. Lineage (NCBI taxonomy): Eukaryota > Viridiplantae > Streptophyta > Magnoliopsida > Brassicales > Brassicaceae > Eutrema > Eutrema yunnanense. The sequence goes on along the minus strand of PKML01064477.1, from coordinate 15,221 downwards.
TAAAGCGGTCGGAAATCCGTCGGAAATTTACGACGGATTTCCGACGACTTAAATCCGTCAGAAAATTCCGACGGATTTCCGACGGAAGCCATATTTCCGACGAACTGTAACCGACAGCTTAAATCCGTCGGAAATCCGTCGGAAAATGCCTTTTCCGACGGATTTCCGACGGATTTGGCCGTCGGAAATACCCCTGTTTTCTTGTAGTGTTTGTGGAGTAGGAATTAAGGTTGCGTTTGCGCCCTAAATATCAAGTTTTGAGGACAAAACTTCGTGAAGGAGAGAATGATGCAATATCAAAAAAGTGTGAATCAAGGTCTTCAATACATGCGTTTATTATGAGAATCTCATCTTCATAACTTCACAAATAATCAAAGGATTCTCATTTAATGCCAAAAGCTAAATTGGTGGTAAGAAAACTATTATTTGATTTAGCTTATTTTCCTCTTTTTGTTTAAATGTGAATACTTTCTTTTAATGTATTTTATTGTAAAGATCAACTTGTAAGAGTTATAAAAATCTCAATTGTTCTATTGTAAAGACAAACAGATTTATGGAATATAGAAAGAAAAAAAAATTTCTCTCTAAAGCGTAGGCTTTGTTTTTGCTTGTCTATTTTAGTTTGTGGATTTCATCCTAAAATACAAGTGTTTTGATCATTAGAGTATTGTATGCGATTCATTTACTCTCTTGTTCGTGTATAATAATAATTTGTGAGATTCAAGTTATTCTTTCAAGTGTTGTTTTGTGTGATTCAATCAATAACAACCCCATATCCACCTTCACCATCGATCCATCCTCCATTTCAAGCCGAGAGCCCTTGAAATCATGTGTTCATAAGATTTTGATATTCAATCTTATATCATTTAATGATGCAATATCAAAAAAAAGTGAATCAAGGTCTTCTATACATGGGTTTATTATGAGAATATTATCCTCATAACTTCACAAATAATCAAAGGCCTAGGTTTCTCATTCAATGTCAAAAGCTAAATTGGTGGCAAGAAAACTATTATTTGATTTAGCTAATTTTCTTCTTTTTATTTAAATGTGAATAATTTCTTTTAATGTATTTTATTGTAAAGATCACCTTGTAAGAGTTATCAAAAGCTCAATTATTATGTTGTAATGACATATACATATTTTTGGAAAATAGAAAAAGAGTTTTCTCTCTAAAGCTTAGGCTTTGTTTTTGCTTTTCTATTTTAGTTTGTGGATTTCATCTCAAAATACAAGTGTTTTGATCATTAGAGTATTGTGTGCGATTCCTTTACTCTCTTGTTCGTGTGAAATAATAATTTGCGAGATTCATGTTTTTCTTTCATGTGTTGATTTGTGTGATTCAATCAACAACAACCTCATCTCCACCTTCACCATCGATCCATCCTCCATTTCAAGCTGAGAGCCCTTGAAATCATGTGTTCATAAGATTGTGAGATTCAATCTTATATCACCGTGGGTGCGTGACCTCGACCAGCGGTGAAATTCCCTTTAGCCGTGTGCGGCGCTCTCCTGGCCGCGGGTGTAGCTCCTCTGCCCGTGGTGACTCTGGTTTCAGGGCAGCTTCGCCTGCCTTCGGTGCTTCAGTATATGTGAAGATCCAACCATTAGAATATCTCCAAACCAACTCCATTTGAAAGTTGTTTGTGTCTTCTTTGTTGTGTCCAAATTTGGTGATGATCGGACGGTGAGAAGGTATTCTTTGACTACACGACTTCTGATGATCCAAGTTTATCCAAAAACGTACTTTTGTTCCGAAATGCACTCTTTTATCCCATGTTACATGAAATATTTTTCAAAACTCTAAAACATGGAAATCACTTGAAAACATTGAAAAAGGAGTTAAAACACTTGCAAAAGATATGAAAGTGATCCATAAAAATGGTCAACAATCGGTGTTATGAATAAGTAAAGTGTTTCTCCATCTTCGGGTTTTGCCAAGATCAGGGGAGTCAATAAATAGTTCTTTAGTTGCTTGCAGGCTTCCTTACACTTGTCATCCCACACAAAATGTTTGTTTGCGCGAAGTAATTGGTAGAAAGGAAGGCACTTATTAGTAGATTGGGAGATAAATCTGTTTAAAGCATGTATCCATGGTGTCCTGAGTATCGCATTGTCGCTGGTTTGTTAAGCACTAAGAATTTGACCATTTGTATGATTTCGCCGACGTAGATTGGTAGTTTGATTATCCCGGTCGTTATGGTATGTTCTCTTGTGAACCCGGTAAGAGGCTCAATGTTATCTTTAATATTAGCGTCCTTGAGCTCCATTTCTTGAAGTGCATCCTTGAATATCACATTGACTGAGATCCTTATGTCGACTAGGATCCGTGATCCAGTGACGTATGAGACGAGTAGTTCAACAACCAAAGAGTCGTTGTGAGGAATATCTAGTCCGTCAGTGTCTGCATATGTGAAGATTAGTGGCGTTCCTTCGTTCGTTCTGCGGTTATACTTCTGTGCGGTAACTGCTCTTCTCTCGTTTTCCTTGATGGACCAAACTGAGTTATTTCAGGATTCGAGGGCTCTCATTATCATGTTTACTCATTTTTGTGCCTTCGGGACGGTGTGGTCCTGGAGCTGATCCCAATCTCGTTTAGGCGGTTATGCATTATCTTTTTGACGAGCAGGTCGCTGTTCTTCGTCATTTCGGTGTATGTTGGTGTTAGTTCGCTGTCGTTCTCTATCGTTCCCCCTTTCTGTACTTTTCGAGCATGAATTCTTTTAGATGTCGGCAATCAGCAGTGTCATGACCGGATCTATTGTTATACTCGCAGAACGGGGCTAATTCTTTTCCTCGTCCGGTCGATTTCACGGTTGTTGTGATTGTATCGTACTGATATGATGAGTCGCCGATCTCTTGCGTCGATCATAACCTTTGTCAAAGTGCTGGCGAGGTTCATGATATTCTTCCTTAGGTTTGTCTTTCGGGATAGTTAACTTCGAGGTCGCATATTTCTTTTCTTTAATAGATGTTCCTCTTCTATCTCTATGTAAGTGTTGGACTTGTGCAAGATGTCCTCCAGGCCTTGAGGTTGGTTGACCTTTACTTTTTTGCCAAAGTCTGATTGATACCAGATGACCTTTCGTAGTGCCTCGATTGCGGCGTCGTCGTCCATCGCGATGCGGGCAGCTACGGCCTTGAACCATTCTATGAATGCCCCTAGGGGTTCGTCTTGTCTTTGTTCTAGAGCCCATAGATCGGCATTGGAACCGCTCTGCTCGATGTACATGGAATAGTGCTTGACGTAGGCGGTCGTGAGTTGTTTGTAATTGTCAATCGAGTTTGCTTCGAGTCGTGAAAACCATGTGAGTGCAGTGCCGCTTAGGTTTTCTACAAAGTGCTGGCATTTGTCAGCATGTAGCTCCACGACCGAACTGAATTGAAAACGTTTCATGACGATGTTGAAGGATGTCATGAAGTGTCGGAGGTCTGAATTTCCTTTGAATGGTTTTAGCTTGATCATTCCAATGTGCCAAACTAGGGATTTAGCAATCCGTTATGTGAATGGGCGTGTTTGTGTCTCATGAATCATACGATCGATTTTGGGTGCCTTGTTGGTTGCCTGGTGAAATTTGGAACTCATGTCACGGAGTTGAGCTTTTACGCCCTCTAACTCTTGGTCGCGAAGGAAGTCTCGGGACATTGGTTGCTAAATGGTGTGGTCTCCAGTGGTTCCGGTGGCCATAGGTCGGGTTATTCCACTTTGATTAACATGAGTTGGAGGTAGGTCGGCGAACAGAGTTTGGCACTGTTGAGGCGTTCCATTCTGAGCTTGTGTGGACGCGTGATTTTGCCGGCGCTTCCTGAGGTTGTTGTTGAACTGCTCGTTTAATTGGGTCTGAGATGTTGCCATAGCGTCGAATTTCTCAATGGTATGACGAGCTTAGTGTGCAATCTGCATAGCCAATATTTGCAAGATAGCGGCATGGTTAGCTGGTTCGGTTAATGCGGTGTTATGAGTGTTGACGGGAGCTAGAGGTGGTCGTCTGTTTGGATCTTCCGGGTTGGCGTCTTTGAGTTTGTTGTTGTTGTTGCGGGGGTCTCCGCGAGGTGAACCGTTTGGTGTTCCTGCCATCGTTGAGCATACTTACTAAGATTGAGATCTGAGGTCCCCACAGACGGCGCCAATTATTGAACGTGGTTCTCAACTAATTTAAATAATTAACAAAACGGGGATCAAAATCTCGTTTTATTAGGTATCTCGGTGAAGTACAAGGAAGATTAGGTCGCTGGGGATCGACGAGCTAATAAAAAAATAAGAGAGAACTAAAAGACTAAAGCTGGAAAACTCGGAGCTCTCAATCTCTTAGGTCTCGTTAATCAGTTGTGGGATTTCTCTCGAATGAGGAGGGTCTCTCCTATTTATAAGATCTTATGTCGGCTAAAACTTGGAGATTTTATTTTCCTTCGCGAGTTTGGATCGGGAAGATTTCCTTTTTTCTCGGAGAAAATATGGAAATTTTCTGTTTATTTCGGAGGTCGGCGCCGACTTCGTGGAGGCGGGCTTAATGGGCCCTGAGGATGATAATTGGGCCGATGTGGGCTATATCGTTGTCGGTTTATAAATTGTCATCGACCAGGATTAATTGGGCCGATCTCGGTTTAAAACCAGGTTAAACCGGAGGTGCGGAGCTTACCACCAACAACATGTTACCCATGTCAGCTTGCAGCCACATTACTATTGTGCACTCCACATTGATTTCTGTGAAAGCCAACCTTACATCCTATGAAAAGAAGGCTGTCTTATTACAATTATCAAGACATTGAACAAAAAATTATCTGAATGGAGACCCGATGCGTACCTTATCCGCGGAAAGTATCAACTCCTTATAAAATTAGGTAATATGATTCTTATTATTGAAGAATGACAATACAAGATTATATATACACACTCAGAGATATATACAAATATAAGAATAAGGAATATACAAAGATATGGAAATATATGTTAATTGGAATATTAACATATCTCCTATATGCCCCCGCAAGTTTTGTGTCTGGTAGAGAGCCCAATCTTGTCTAGGTGAGAATGTGATATGGAGTGAGTAACTGGTTTGGTCAAGGCGTCAACAAGTTGATCCTTTGACGATACATGTGACACACAAAGAAAACCAGATTGCACAAGTCCACGAATGAAGTGATAATCAAGCGCAATATGCTTCATCTGAGAGTGGAAAACTGGATTTGCACATAAATAATTGGCTCCAATATTTTCAGAGTAGATCACATGTTGCAAGACCGAGGAAACACCAAGTTCTTTCAAAAGGTATGTGACCCATCGAAGTTCAGCTGCAACATCAACAACAACTCGATATTCTGCTTCTGTAGAGGAGCGAGCCACAAATTTCTTCTTTCTTGAAGTCGATGATACCAAATGAGAACCAATGTACATGATATGATCACTAGTGGAGGTATAGTCATCACGATTACCATCCCAATCCGCATATGATAAGGCATGGAGAGCGACTGTGTTATCACGGCGAAGAAAAATACCACAATCTTTAGTGCCAGCAAGATATCAAAGGAGATGTTTGACAGCTTGCCAGTGAACATTGGTGGGATAATGCATAAATTGAGAGAGTTTGTTCACAGCAAATGCGATGTCTGGTCTTGTGAAGTAAAGATATTGCAAACTTCCAATAACAAAGCGATATTCAATGCCATCAGAAAGAGGAATACCACATGCGAGCTGAAGAGAAGTGTTCGCCATCATCGGTGTAGCAACAGGTTTTGCGGCATCATATTGGTGTGAGCCAAAAGAACAGTGATGTACCGTTGTTGCGACATTAAAACCCCCTGCTTTAGAGCGTGTGACTTCAACTCCAAGAAAATAATCCAGTTCACCCAAATCTTTGAGAGAGAACCTATCACTGAGGAGATCAATGAATTATTGGATCCTCATAGAGTCACTACCTGTGATGATGATATCATCGACATACACCAAGACATACATGCAAACACCACCAATGTTGAGTATGAAAAGCAATGTATCCGAGAGCGAGTTGGTGAAACCAGAGTTGAGAAGAAATCCACGAAGCTCTAAGTACCAAGCCCGATGAACTTGCTTCAGTCCATAAATCCCTTTGTGAAGTTTCCAAACATAGTCTGGATGATCTTTATTCACATATCCAATCGGTTGAGTCATGTAGACTTCTTCATTAAATGTGCCTTGTAAAAAAACATTGTTAACATCAAGTTGACGAAGATCTCAATCTTTGGAGACCGCAACTCCAACCATATCACGTACAGTTGTTGGCTTGACTCCATGGCTGAAAGTCTCATGATAATCCACTCCAGGACGTTGATGAAATCCGTTGGCAACAAAGCGACCTTTGTAGCGTTCCACAGTGCCATATGCCCTTCGTTTTATATGAAATACCCATTTGTTGCCAACTAAATTGTATCTTTGATCAGGAGGCACCAGCGTAAATGTGTGATTATGAATGAAGGAATTAAATTCATCACTCATAGGACTTCGCCAACGAGGGTCTTTGAGATCTCGTGTCGATGTGGTTGGTTCAACATCATCAAGAGCCTATAAAGAAGCATTAAAAGCAAACTTTATGTTAGGTTTAGTAATATTGTTTTTTGCCCGTGTGATCATGGGATGATCATTATGAGGAGGCACAACAGCAGTTGCTCTGTCGGACAGAACATGTGTTGTGTCAGACATATTATGTGTTGTGTCAGACAGAACAGACGTCGTAGCACACATAGCCTCATGTGTCACCAGTGGTTGTTCAACAGCAACGGAGGTGATCGATGGTGAGGGATCCAAATGATATGATCATGGAAAGCAAGGAAGCTGAGGAAGTAGAAGCAGACAAGGAGCTAGAGCCAGTTGGAGTGATCACTCGATCCAGAGCTAAGGAGATGGCAAGTGAAGCTCACTCACGCCTACTTCACTCCCTTACTCTCACTCACTCATCACTCAATCTGCCATCGATCCAAGTCTTCAACATCTCCACTTTGAAGACTACACCCGGTCCTGAAGACTAAGTAACTTAGGTGAGGATTCTGTACTCTTTTCCCATGTTGAGTTTTGTCCCACTGGGTTTTCTCAACAGGGTTTTTAACGAGGCAGATGAATCACTACGTCGAGTTACTTAGGAATCAAGACCAATGGGTAATAATGTACAAGTCACATTGACTATGTACTTAGTTGTTTGAGAGGTGCACCGAGTAGGAGCCTTATGGCTGGGACGCCTTGCTGTTTTATTCAAGTTTTAAACACCTTGTAGTTTTATTTCAGACGCTCTGTAGTTTAGGGTTTTGTCGATTTGGGTTGATTTATAAAACCCAAATCACGCTTCCTTTGTTCTTTAGCGAAGAATTTAGATGCAATTGCACAACCAGAGTTTCTTCTCTCAATCTGATTCGTAGAATACGTTCTCTGAATTCGAGTTTCTTTACACTTTGTGAATCAGAAACTCTTCTATTGGTTTATCTCCATCTAATCCCGAAACCATACACTCGTATCATCACCTGTTCTTCTACCTTCACGATCCCATCAGCACGAACAACTCCATCACCACTTCATCGTCGAGTTCATTCCCGTGTCTATCACCACCATCACGATTCCCTTTTTGCTGCAGCACCGCCTTTAATCAGCCTTCCTCTGGAGTGATCTCTTAGGGACGCACCAAGTGGTATCAGAGCGAACTCTGGACCAAAGGCTGAGACCTCTCTAACCCTAACTCCTTTCGCGAATTGTAGGTTTTAAACCTAGGGTTTGTCGCGATTGCAGGTTGTTGTTGCTAGACTATTAGGACTTGTCGAATTGCTGTGTTAATCGTAGCAATCTGTTCTAGTTATCATCTTAGGTTGCTAGTATTCTGTGTTAGTCTTAGTTCTGTTGCATCTCGTTACCTGCATCAAATCGAACCTGCATCAATCAAAACCTGCATCGAGTTTGTTTGGTCGCGATTTGTATTTCTTTTTTTTGGTTTCGTTTAGGGTCATTGGTTGTTGCTCTGCTGTTTCGTTTTAGGCCTGCATAGTTACATATAGATAAGCGCATAGTCTTAGTTCTGTTGCACCTCATTACCTGCATCAAATCGAACCTGCATCAATTAATACCTGCATCGAGTTTGTTGCGATTTCATTTAAGACCAGATTACTGCGAGTTGTGTTTGATTCTCAGGTACCATGGAGCTTTCAGCTGAAACCATGGTAGCCCTGAACAAAGGTATGGCCGAACAAATCCAAGAGTCAAATCAGGCTGTGACAACACAACTCACTCAACAGATTGAACAGCTTAATGAGAAGTTTGAAGCCCAGATTAGTGGTATTCTCAAGGATCTGAGTGCAAGTGGAGATGAGTCTTCAGATACACCAACTCCCTCAGAGGCTATACGCATCACTAAGGGCAAAGGACACCTTGGGGACTCTTCTCGAAGACCCAGACCTGAAACCAGACCTAAAGCCAAGTCTCATCGAAATCCACTTGGGAGCAGAGACAATCTGTCTAGGAAACGTGGAGAAGACAGAGCTGAAGGACATCCAGTACAAAGACATCGCCAAGGAGAGTACATCGCAGGGCACAGGGTCTTTAGGGGAACTGATCCAGAATACTCTGAAGAGGAAGAAGCCTCTGATCATAGCCTAGAAACAGTGAGAAGAAAAGATGGGAACAGAGGCAATGGCAGAGACTATGATCCTCTAAGACAGCAGCTAAACCATATCAAGATTCAATATCCTGCATTCTATGGCAACAATGACCCAGAAGTATATCTTGATTGGGAAAGGAAGATGGAATCAAATTTTCTGGTTCAAAGCACATATGAGCTTAACAAGGTGAAGATAGCTGTGTCTGAATTCAGTGGTTATGCACTTTTATGGTGGGAACAGCTGGGAATTACTAGACAACGACACAGAGAGCCTCCTGTTACTACATGGGCTCAGCTAGTCACGCAGATGAGAAGGAGATTCGTGCCTGCACACTATCAAAGAGAGCTCCTACACAAGCTTAGACGTCTCAATCAGGGCGTAAAATCAGTTAGAGACTACTTCCAGGAGCTGGAAACGTTGATGATCAGGGCTGACTTGAATGAGAGTGACGACATGGTACTGTCACGATTCCTTGGAGGATTAAACAGAGAGATTCAAGACAAGGTGGAACTGCAGAGTTATGGAGATTTACAAGAGCTGGTGCATAAGGCAGAGTTGATTGAATCGCAGATTAAGAGAAGGATTGGGAGAACAACATTCACTCCGAACATTCCAAGACCCAGAGATATCAGCAAACCAGCCTACACCAGAGACACTAAGCCCACGACACAGATTGTTAAAGAAGAGATCAAGACCGATTTTAAACCCAGAGGTGGAGCATCTACTAGTAACATCAGGTGCTTTAAATGTCAAGGCATGGGACACTACTCTAGAGACTGTCCTAACAAGAAGATGTTTCTGCTTCAAGAAGGAGGGCAGATTGTTCCTCAAGACAGTTCAGAAGGTGAGACAGATACTGAGTCAGTAGAAGGAGAAGAAGAACCAGCAGCAGTTGGAGAAATGCTTGTCGCACGAAGAACATTAAGTGTTCAAATTCATCCAGATGATAGAGAGCAGCGTGAGAACCTCTTCCATACTAGATGTGTAGTTCAAGACAAGGTCTGCACCTTGATTGTAGATGGAGGAAGTTGCACCAATGCTGCTAGTGAAGAGATGGTAAAGAAGCTCAGCTTGAAGACTACACCACATCCTAGGCCATATCAGCTACAATGGTTGAACAACAAGGGCGCTTTAACTGTCTCTCAGCAAGTGTTAGTCAAGTTAGAAATTGGGAAGTATGAAGATGAGTTGCTGTGTGACGTGATCCCAATGAAGTCTAGTCATGTTCTCCTGGGCAGACCTTGGCAATTCGACAGAAGAGTTATGCATGATGGATACACCAACAAGCAGTCTTTTGAGTTCAAAGGACGCAAAGTCACTCTTCTGCCTCTAACACCGAGTGAAATCTACAAGGTCCAGCTGCATATGAGTCGCCAGGATAAGGAGAAGGTGTCAAACAGCCTCTACATCAATCACAGTGAATTCTCTGAACTTTTTGATCCTGAATTAACTACTTTTATGTTTGTGTACAAGGACATCCTTGTTAGTACTAACCAATCACAGGAGCTTCCTAGTGCTATGACAGAGATTTTGCAGGAATACAGGGATGTTTTTCCAGAAGAGATACCACCAGGCTTGCCTCCAATTCGAGGAATAGAGCATCAGATCGATTTTGTACCAGGTTCTGCCTTGCCTAACAGACCAGCATATCGAACTAATCCAGTAGAGACCAAGGAGCTGCAGAAACAAGTTGAAGAGCTGATGAGTAAAGGACATATACGAGAGAGTTTGAGTCCTTGTGCAATACATGTTCTGCTAGTTCCTAAGAAAGATGGGACTTGGAGGATGTGTGTGGACTGCCGAGCTATCAACAACATAACAGTGAAGTATAGGCATCCAATCCCAAGACTAGATGACATGCTGGACGAGCTGTGTGGGTCTACAATCTTCTCCAAAATCGACTTGAAGAGTGGGTATCACCAGATCAGAATGCAGGAAGGAGATGAGTGGAAGACAGCATTCAAGACCAAACAGGGGCTATACGAATGGCTGGTTATGCCATTTGGTCTCACCAACGCTCCTAGCACCTTCATGAGGCTGATGAATCACGCCTTGAGACCCTTCATTGGCGTGTTCGTAGTGGTTTATTTCGACGATATACTCATCTACAGTAAAGGTTTGGAGGAACATCTAAGCCACATCAGATCGGTTCTAGATGTTCTTCGCTCTCAATCTCTCTTTGCTAACTTCTCTAAGTGTTCTTTTTGTACTAATGAAGTTGTCTTTTTAGGCTTTGTCGTAAGTGCAGAAGGAGTTAAGGTAGATGAAGAAAAGATCAAAGCTATCAAGGAATGGCCGACTCCTAAGAGTGTGGGAGAAGTCCGAAGCTTTCATGGCTTAGCAGGATTCTACAGACGTTTTGTTCGCAACTTCAGCTCCATAGCTGCACCATTAACAGAAGTTATCAAGAAAGAAGTGGGATTCAAGTGGGGAGACGCACAAGAGCAGGCTTTTACAGCCCTTAAAGAGAAGCTTATCAATTCACCTCTCTTAGTACTTCCAGATTTTTTTGAAAACGTTTGAAGTAGAATGTGATGCATCTGGAATTGGTATTGGCGCTGTGTTGATGCAGGATAGGAAACCGGTGGCTTACTTCAGTGAGAAGCTGGGAGGATCAACCCTCAACTATCCTACATACGACAAGGAGCTCTATGCGTTGGTTCGAGCTCTTCAAACGTGGCAGCACTACCTGTGGCCCAAAGAATTCGTCATTCACACAGACCATGAGTCTCTGAAGTACCTCAAAGGACAGCAGAAGCTCAACAGGAGACATGCCAGGTGGATGGAGTTCATTGAGACATTCCCATACATTGTTAAGTACAAGAAAGGTAAGGATAATGTAGTCGCAGATGCATTATCCAGAAGGTACACTCTTGTTTCTACTTTGTCGTCGAAAATTGATGGATTTGAGCATATAATAGCTCTGTATGAAACTGACCTTGATTTTGCCGAGAACTATGGCAAATGTCATAAGTTTGCTTTTGAGAAATACTTTAGGCAGGATGGGTACTTGTTCTACAACAACAGGCTGTGCATACCACGAGGATCAATCAGAGAGCTGCTAGTTCGAGAAGCTCATAGTGGTGGACTAGCTGGACATTTCGGTATATCAAAGACTCTACTTGCACTGCAGGATCGTTTCTACTGGCCTAACATGAAGTCAGACGTCGAGAAGGTTTGTTCTAGGTGTGCTATTTGCAAGATGGCAAAGAGTAAAGTACAGCCTCACGGTTTGTATACCCCTCTACCTATTCCTTCTCAACCTTGGACTCATATATCTATGGATTTTGTATTGGGCTTACCTCGAACCAGAAATGGTAGAGATTCGATTTTTGTAGTTGTTGACAGGTTTAGCAAGATGGCTCACTTCATTGCTAGTCA
>PKML01064440.1:89495-110082 GCA_002933935.1 Eutrema yunnanense | reverse complement strand
AGCTAATTCTAGGTTGACGAATCTGGAACTTAGATCTTAGGATAATTGATTAGGCACGACAGTGCGATTAATTACCTGATAGAACCTAGGTGAGCAAATTGATTATTCGCAAAGAAATTTGGTTTAATTGATTTGTGAACATATCAAACCTGTTATTAAAGCTGATTTATTCTTAGGGATTTGCAAAGAAATTTGGGATTCTGAAGTTTAGATTTAGATAGTTTTCGCAACGACAGTTGGTCAATTATACTTTAGTGATTTGAGTTCTAGAACTACGCTAAATCTGAATCCTACTAGTTAGTTTATCTGCATTCATTGATTTCCTGAGAAAAACCCTGAGTCTATATTTTCCTGATTGAATACAACTCTTTTATTTTCTGCACTGCTTTTTAATTACATTCATCTGGCTTAGCTTAATTCTATTCTATATAATCTATTGTGCGTTTCTGTGAGTCTTCTGTGGTTCGACCCCTAGCTATACTATTACAACTGCTTTAGTACTTTAGGGTATTAAATTGAGCATATCAAAAATTAACAAAAAAATAAGAAAAATCAAAAATTTACCGTGAAAATTCGGTGCCACAAATCCGTAACGTCTTTTGGTATATCCGAGTGCTTCTCATATGGTTCGTCCAACATCGAATGGAGCATACACAATATCGCTTTTGTGATCTCAGTCGACAACTTAAACCTCCAAACATAAAAAATAAGAAATACATATGTTAAATTGATAAGCTAAATAAATTAAAATATAGATGAATCAAAACTTAAATTACCAAGTCCCATCTTCGAACATCGGGTCGAGTCGAATGCAATGACCCAAGTTCGGTTGCTGGACAAGATCCTCGATCCTAATTCGGATGCGGGCAGCAGATTGCTTGAACTCCGGGATTTCAGTATCCGAGGCCTATCCACTACAAGCCGGATCATGAGACTGAGTGTGTCCCTGGGAGCCCAGACGGAGAGAGTCTTCTTTCCTTCGAAAAACATATAACCGTTTTTTTTTTTTATCGTCTGAGATTTCATTGAATAGCAAAGAAGATTCGGTACAACGAAATTTTAAAAAGCAAGTATACCCACCTAAGGGAAGGGTTATTAGATACTCAAAAATAAGGGGAGTCGTGATGGAAGATGTTGTGCAACCAAGAGGGTCCACCCATGGCGATGTAAGAGTGAAAACGTCCATCACGAGTAACGCTTTTGGATATCTCACGAGCTGCTCTGTTAGCTTCAATCATCTCATGCTCAATGGAGCAATTAGAGAATCCCGCACAAAGACGAGAGATATAATCTGTGAAAGCACAAAATCTTGGCCACTCCAACGGTTTGGCGATAGCATCAATAACTGCGTGTAAGTCCGATACCACCACAACATTTGGGATATGAAGATCATGCAGGCTCTGTAGAGCCCATATGAGGCATCAAAATTCCGCAATCATCCGGTTTGGTGAAGGCGTGAAAGCTTATCTAGCATGTGTTAGCACCAATGAATGAGGTGGTTGCACAATGGATCGTCTGTGCAACACAAGATACTGTAATTAAAGTCACGACGTTAAAATAAAAGGGTGTGACGTGGCAACAAATCATTGGGTCTAGAAACACAAGAGATATTGGTACACAGAATCTTAATATCGACAAAAGGAAGATTTGGAGATATCCTCAAGATTGGAGAAGATATTCTTAACTAGAGGAGTTGTAGAATATAAGTAAAGCGGAGGAGCCGCTAGGTTGATGATCCAAAAAACAGAGACGTCGCGTGGTACGTGCTCAAGGGTTTTTTTTGAAATAACAGAGAGTTCTTGTGAGAACAGAGAGTTCCTGTATTGGTTGAGATTTAGAACGGGTGAACAAGAGTGTTCAAGGGTTCTTGGGTAGATTAGAAATTGGTCAGTGGCAAGTCAAGTTGTGACGTTGCGTAAATCTGATTAAACAACTTGTAAGAAGTGTGTTTAAGTGATTTCTAATAAAAGCAAATAGAGAATTTGCAGAATCTGTCCAATCGTTCTTTGTTGTCTCTGTGCTCTTGGTTTTACAATTGGTATCAGAGAGGGACACCTAGCCGAAGGAGTACGCTTCGAACACAGGTGAGATCCTGAGAAGAACATGGAGACATCGATAGCCGTTCGTAGAACTCTTATGCTCGAGGAGAGCAATTTTGGTCACTGGAAGGTGCGTATGAAGCAGAGAATCAAGGCGATAGATGAAGACGCTTGGACCGCTGTGGAATCTGGTTGGGAAGAACCATTTATCCTTGATACTAAGGGAGAAAAATGACCTAAGCAGAAAGATAAATGGACTGAGGCTGAAAAGGAAGTTTCGAAGTTTAATTCGAAGGCTATCATCGAAATTTTCAATGCGATTGATGCAGAGAAGTTTAAACTGGTACATGGATGTATTGCGGCTAAGGATGCTTGGGAGGTCCTTGTAAACTTCTGTGAGGGAACATCCAGTGTGAAAAGAACCAGAATATATCACCTAGCGTCACAATTTGAAAATTTGCGTATGGCGAACGATGAGTCAATATCGAGCTTTGGTTCTAAACTCAGCTCCATAGCGAATGAGGCAATGGTGTTAGGAAATGTCTATAAAGACAAAAATCTGGTGAAGAAGTTGCTGAGATGTCTACCATCTAAGTTCGAAGCACAAAAGGCAGTTCTCAAAATGGCGATGAACACAGATGAGATGAAATTTTCGCAACTTCTGGGTATGCTCAAGGCAGAGGAAATGGAGGCTGAGGCGAATCAACCAAAAATTGTCAAAGGGATCGCTGGAAGTGTGGAACAAGGTGCTGATCAGATCCAGAAGATGGAAGAAGCGATGACCAAGAAATTTGAGGAAAATATGGGATTGATGGCAAGAAATTTCAAGAAGGCGTTGAAGAAAATTGAAAACGGTCATGTGAGAAATTTTAGCGGAACTCAAGAGAGCGAGTCTGCACGAAGCTCAAATCGCGTATCAAGACCAGCTTCTGGAAAAACGAGCAAGAGAGGCGACATACAGTGTCATGAATGTGAAGGATATGGGCATTTCAAATCAGAGTGTCCATTTGCGAAAATCAGAGAACTCAAATGTCATGAGTGCAAGGGGTTTGGTCATGAGAAGAGTGACTGTCCGAGTTTACATAAGAAGCATGACAGGTCATACTTGAGCTTCAGCGAAACTGAATCTGAAGAAAGCGATGAGGAAGGTGGCTAGCTGAATTTTGTCGCATTTGTAGGGGAGAAATCAGATGAAGAGTCTGGTGTTGAATCAGAATCAGATGATGATGATGATGAATTCGATGCAAAAGTTGAATATCGATCATTGTATGACAATTGGGTGAAACTGAGTCATGAAAACCTGCAATTGCTGAAGGACAAAGCAATTTTGGAAGCAAAAGTCAATATTCTTGAGCTTGAAAGCAAACCAACCATGGAGAGTCTCGATGGTCGTATATCTGATGCAGCAGGTGTGTTACACACAATGTCGTCTGTGCCACACACAGAATCGAATCAAAAGGAGAAAAAACAAGAAATTGCAGGTGTCCTCAAAGAGTTAGCTAATTCTGATAAGAAAGACGAGTCAGACAAGGAGAAAGCTGAAGTATTGAAGACTGATGCAGCTGAAAGAAGTGTTGAGGTTTCTGATGATGCTGAGAATAAAGAAAATTCAGCAAAGGAGAGCTTAAAGGTTTTGGAATTGGAAGTCAAAATGGTTAAGATGCAGGAACTACTTGCTCAAGAGAAAGAAAAGAGCAGGAGTCTTGAACATGATTTGTCTGAGAATTACAAGAAAATCAGGATGTTGAACAAGGGAACTGACAAGTTAGATCACTTGCTGACTATGGGGAAAACATATAACCATAATTGGGGTCTAGGCTTCAATGGTCATGATCAAAGTGATGTGGAACCAAGGTATCAAGGCTTGAAGAACTTTGTTCCAGCAAAAATCAATAGGGAAAAAGAAGAGAAGAGTATCCGGGTTGAAATGGTTACAACTGATACTTCAAGACACTCGTTGATTCAACCAAAGAGACAAATGCTGAGACAAAGAAGGGCGTGTTTTTTCTGTGAAAAGGTTGGTCATTTTAAAAGAAACTGTTTTGATCTAAAAAAAAGAATCAGGGAAACTTGGAGCTCGAACAACTGTCACATCGAGAGGAGGTATTTCGGAAAGGTGTGGATAGCTAAAAGGCTGTTGTACTCCAGAAAAGCGAGTGAGAACAAGCTCACATTGATGCAGAGAACACAAACTGTTGAAACAAAAGAAACTGCAGACATGTGTGTTGCACAATCAGAAGTAGTGTGCAACCTGATTTTTTCAGAGATTGATGAAACTAATAAGGAAGTCGGTGAAACCAGAGAAGAAGAGGTCCTCATCAACAATGTTGCTTTCACCTCTACAACAGCTCAAAACAACATACTGCGTGATTTCGACAGCGGATGCTCTAGACATATGACTGAAAATCAAAAGATCTTGAACAGTGTGTTTGATGACAAGATTTTTGCTACGGTGGAAGAAATGACACAGGAAGGAGTTGTGTTACACAAGCAGAGCCCAGAAAATTCAATGAGTGCAGAGGGAATAAAAGTTGATGAAAGTTTTCCTTGTGCTTTGTGTGTTATTTTTATCTGATAGTGCACTCAAGCAGAGGGAGAATAGGAGGACTGGAGGAATCCAGACGGAGTAAGAGAGAGAGAGAGACTGAGGATGCAAGAAGCTTGAGGTGTCACACTCGGACAAAAAAGGGGAGATTGTTAGCACCAAGGAATGAGGTGGTTGCACAATGGATCGTCTGTGCAACACAAGATACTGTAATTAAAGTCACAACGTTAAAATAGAAGGGTGTGACGTGGCAACAAATCATTGGGTCTAGAAACACAAGAGATATTGGTACACATAATCTTAATATCGACAAAAGGAAGATTTGGAGATATCCTCAAGATTGGAGAAGATATTCTCAACTAGAGGAGTTGGAGAATATAAGTAAAGCGGATGAGCCGCTAGGTTGATGATCCAAAAAACAGAGACGTCGCGTGGTACGTGCTCAAGGGGTTTTGGTGAAAGAACAGAGAGTTCTTGTGATAACAGAGATTTCTTGTGAGAACAGAGAGTTCCTGTATTGGTTGAGATTTAGAACGGGTGAACAAGAGTGTTCAAGGGTTCTTGGGTAGATTAGAAATTGGTCAGTGGCAAGTCAAGTTGTGACGTTACGTAAATCTGATTAAACAATTTGTAAGAAGTGTGTTTAAGTGATTTGTAATAAAAGCAAATAGAGAATTTGCAGAATCTGTCCAATCGTTCTTTGTTGTCTCTGTGCTCTTGGTTTTACAGCATGGTAAAGAGGCGACCCCGAGTGATCTCACAAAATCCAAGTACCACCGCTATGCAGATTCTCGTTACGCCAATTAGCATTAATGTTGCACTTCACCAGACTTGGGAGAGGAGGAAGCCAGCGCTTCTCATCGAGATATGGATTTGTAAAAAAACATTTCAAAAATTCACAAAGTCGTCTAATTTTTTTCACATGTTTTTCAAAATTTTGAAATTAAAAGTATTTCTTAATTTTCCAAATATTCAAAATTTTCATAAAAACTTATATATTTTTATAAAACTTTTGAAACTTAGAAAAACTTTTCAAAATTTTCGTTATAAGACTTTTCAAACCTTAGAATTTTTTTGAAAACGTTTTCATACTTTAAATAATAAGAAAAACGTTTTGAATTTTCAAAAAACCTTACAAAATCATTTTCATATTGTCAAACTAATTTTCGAAATAATAATAAAACGTTTTGAATTTACCAAAAATCCAAAAAACTTTTTTTAGAAATCCTAAAAATTCTAAAAAAAAATAAATCGTTTTTTTGAAGTCACAAAAATTGAAAACAAAATTTCCACTCTACATACTAACAATTTCTAACAGTACCAACCCTCACCAAAACACATTCTACAAACCTAAACTAAAAATCTCATTCCAATCCTAATTTCTAATCACCTAACACTAATATAATTGTAAAATCTATCAACCTAATATTGAAATACATAAATAAAAATATGAAAAACAAAGGAATATGAAGAACTCACATGTTAGACATGATTTGGGATTGAGGTTTGGGTTTAGGGTCGAGATTTGGTATGAATTAGGGAGAGAGAGTCGTCGTTTTTTGAAGAGAAAAGTGAGAGATTTAGGTTAGAGAGAGAGAGGAGAAGATGAAGAAATGAGGAGACGGTTTTAATTACATCTTTCGACAGATAACAATTTTTTTGGGGTTTTGGAAGGCCATATTTTTGGCCTGATACATAAATATTTTAAGTCCGTCTTTGAATTCTTTCGTCAACGCTCCCTCCGAATCCTTATGCATATACATCCATCTTCGTAGATCGTATATAGACATTTTAAATAAAAAATTGTAGAGTGTTTTTTTTTAAGGTGTTTGTTTGTTTTTTTTTTGTAAAATTTTGTTTGAATTTAGGATGTATTTATATAAATTTTTGTTGACTTACCAACGATTTTGCAATGCAAATTTACAACGTTTTACCTACAAACTAACTTTAAAACGATTGAACAAAGATCTTACAACAACTTAACGACGACAATTTTCGATGTAAACAATTAGGTGAACCTATAAGAAAACATGTTTTACCAAACTAATCCGCTAGGCGTTATGTCATTGTTAATTAGTATCGATATTTGGTTGTTGTAAATTCGACGCTAGTTCCCATCGAAAAATCACAAAAATGTAATTTGTCGTAATTTTGAAGGAAACTAGCGTCAAATTTACAATGATTTTCATTTTCGTCCAACTCGTGCCTAATTTATAACGATTATACAGTGAAAATTTTCGTGGTTTTACGTCGAAATGATTTTTCAAGAATTTTTTCTAGATTTCCAAGGGCTTGTTTGGTTTTTCAGTTTTTTGTCCCTATAAATGCCAAATGTTAATTCTTTCTATAAGCACATCTCCACTCTACAGCGCAAACAAATTTCTTGCTCTCTTTAATTATCTTCCTTTATCCAATGGCTCCTTCTGTGCACCCTTCATCATCTCTTCTTACAAGGTTCGAAACTATCATCCTTTTATGAGAAGTTAATGAAACTTTTATAAAAATGAACCTTTCTTTAGTTATAAAAAATCCTATTTCAGGTTTGTCGTGTTCATTTTCCATCTTGGTCGCTTCTCTGTTTTTTCAAAACATTTTTAGTCATTTGAGTGTTTTCTCATTTGGTTGGCATGCATTAAAACAGGGAATCAAATGAAAAATATGCGAATGTGAAATGGGAAGAGCTTGGATTTGCTGTGACTCCAACAGATTATATGTATGTGGCGAAATGCAAACAAGGAGAGAGCTTTTCGGAAGGGAAGTTTGTTCCTTATGAGGACATTTCAATTAGCCCTTGTTCTGCAATTTTCAATTATGGCCAGGTTTTGTTCTCTCTTAATATTTGCTCCACTTGTAATGTTGGCATCGATGTATCCAAATTCGAGAGAAAACCTTTTGATATTGGTTTGGCTTTGTAGGGAATATATGAAGGTCTCAAAGCTTACAGGACAGAAGACGACCGGATTAGGCTTTTCCGGCCTAACCAAAACGCTCTTCGTATGCAAACAGGTGCATATAGGCTTTGTGTGACACCACCTTATGTGGAGCAATTCGTCGAAGAAGTTAAGCAAACTGTGCTTGCCAACAAGAAATGGGTATATATACATATAATTACATATATAATGGACCAATGTGTCTCTAATCCATAATTGATCACTAGTTAATCTCTATAAGTAGCTAAAAGAGTGTTACGATTTTCGGGTTTTAGGTTCCTCCTCCGGGTAAAGGAACTTTGTATATAAGGCCTCTGCTCTTAGGTAGTGGTGCTATGCTTGGATTAGCTTCAGNATTAATATTATATTAGTGAGAAACTTAAGTAGGTATTTTATCAATGGAGATGAAAATTTAGGGAGAATTTCTCAAATTAAACAATATTAAAATTATATTGTTGAGAAATCCATAGAGTCTCTCACCACTAATGATGATCTTAAATCCCCATAAACACATCGCCTTTAATAGTACGAGCGTCCATGGTTTAATTTGCACTAAATAAAAAAAAAACAAATTGGGTATTAATCAACATTTTTTTCCGTGAAATAAAGATTCCCTGGGTTAAAGTTTTGCCATTTTCAGCTTTGAAACCCGAGCAGGAAGTACAGTACGAGAGTGAGAGAGATGATCACCAAAAGAGAAATGTTGAATTATTATGAGCTTCACATGGATTTCTGGGTTTGGGATTTGGGATTTTTCCATCCTCTTGTGCTGTTCTTCTCACATCCGAATCCGATGCACGGCGGTGACATTCCCGATCCCGAGTTCACTTTTGACTTCAATTTCGACTGGCCGGAAGTTGCTGACTTCCATTTTGACTCGCCGGTTGCTGATCCAATCGAACAGGTTTGATTTTGAAACTCACATCAATAAAGAATCTTGTGTGTAGTTCTGGTTTGCAAGAGCTTAATGGCTGGATTTGGCTTTGAGACTCCTATGGCCATTGTTAGTTTGGTAGGATTTGGTTTCATGATTTTTCTCTACTTTATTTGTTATGTGTGGGCTACTTAAAGGCCTTTCTGAGTTTCTTCTGATCTCGCCATAGAGTTCAAAGATTCATGATCATAGCTACGGCCATTAAAGTTGTGGCTTCTTTCCTTTTTAGAACATTAGTTTAAACAATGTTACTGATCCATAGCGCTCGATCTATTTTTTTATTTTTTTGTCTTGATATCATGATCATATCTGCGGCCTTTCCATGTGTAAACTCCTCCTTCAGTTTTCATACTATACAACCCACATATTTCACACATATCAAATGAAGAATCTGCTTTAAGAGGTCTATGAGCTTCTTGCAGAGAACCTGTCAAATCTATAAAACCCATTTTCCCCTTTGAGATTCAATTTTTCAATTTCTCATCTGGTCTTCTCACCAGCTATTGTGGCTTCTTTCTCTGTTTCAGGTTATCGCTAATCTTGCCAATGAGTTTAATTCTTCCGAGTCGTCAGAGTTATCGCAGCTGCAACCCCTCTCCAACTGCCTCGATTACATGTTTGACTCCCCGAAAGACACCTACAGTGATGCCACGCTAATTCTTGCCACTGGTCAGGAGGTGCCTTTCCACCGTTGCATTCTCTCGGCGAGAACCCCCTTCTTCAAGACAGCTTTAGCAACAACCGAGAAGATGCAATTTTCCAAAACTGCGAAGCTTGAGCTGAAGGTCATCGCCAAGGATTACGAAGTCGGTTTCGATTCTGTAAAGACTGTTCTGGCATATGTCTATAAGAACACATACAGGCCACCCCCGGAGGAGATTTCTAATTGCCTAGACAAGTTTTGCGCTCACATGGGCTGCCGTCCAGCTGTGGATTTCATCTTGGAGGTTCTCTATTTAGCCTCCATTTTCCAAATTACAGAGTTGGTTACTCAGTCTCAGGTAAAACACTATCAGCGAAACACTCAAAACTTTCATCATAAGAGAACTAACTAAGTTCTACTTATTTTTTTTTTTTTTTTTCAGAATCGTTTACTGGAAATTATGGACGATATTCGAAGGGAGGACATCTTGGTCATACTCAAAGTTGCTAACATTTGTGGGAAAGATTGCAAGAATCTGTTGGTTAGATGCACCCGAGTAATTGCTCGGTCTGATGTAGACATCTTTACTCTTGAGAAATCGTTGTCCTCGCCAAACCAGCAAATTGCAAAACAAGTAACTGACATCCGCAAAGAGCTTGGTTTAGAGATACATGAACCAGCAAAAGCTGCCTTGCGTATATATCAAGCACTTGAGTTGAAAGATTTTGCGCTAGTTGAGTTGTTGTTTCAGGAACATGTCGCCTCTTTAGAAGATGTATATGCTCTTCACTATGCTGTCGCATACTGCAACGTGAAGACCACAATGAATCTCCTAGACCTGGAGCTTGTTGACGTCAATCGAAGAAGTCCAAAGGGCTACATGGCGATTCATCTTGCTGCAATGCGAAAAGAGCCGGAGTTGATAATGCTTCTGTTGACAAAAGGGGCACTTGCATCTGAAACAACCTCTGATGGTAGAATGGCACTAATGATAGCAAAGCAACTCACCAAGGAAGCTGACTACAATAAAATTCCAGAGAAGGGAAAACCTTCTCCCAGAGGCAGACTATGCATAGAGATACTAGAGCAAGCAAACAGACAAGATGCACTATCGTTTCCCTCTCTTGTAGTGGATGCAGATCGTGATGAATTGGTGACGAGGTTGCTTCATCTTGAAAACATAGGTATCTCTTCATTGCTTGCTTGTACGGTCAAATTAACATATGATTAGGCTTTTCAACGCAAAACTGAACAACTCTGTATATATATCCTTTTTCAGTTGCAGTGACTCGATCCCTCTTTCCAATGGAAGCACAAGTTGCAATGTCTGTAGGCCAGGTGGAAGGAACATGCGAGGAACGAAACATCACACCTTCCATCATCCAAGAGAAGCATCGGAGTAGACTAAAAGCTCTTTCGAGAAGCGGTATGGATCTACTCCTTAGTCATTGTCCACAAAGAAGTAAATTATCAGTGGCTCGAATACAACTCTGAAATCCAGGGGACTGACCTTGTTCCTTTATTTCATTAGTGGAACTTGTCAAATGCTTCTTCCCTCTCTGTTGGGAATCTGTTGATTCCTTGATATGCTGCGAAGACTTGTCTGATTTACCTTTCACACACGAAGAGACTCCTGCCCAATGGGAACAAAAGAAGAAAAGGCTCAAGGAAATGCAGGACAATCTAGTGCGAGACATTGAAAAGCCATCATCTCTTGCAGCTTCGTCGTCTTCCACATCGAAATCAACAGCTGCAATGAGGCGTAGTAGGAAACGACCTTATCAGTGCTGATGAGATGTCAACTGTGTCATTTGATCACCCGCGTCACAATTCTTTGCAACCAGTGCTAACATGTAGTCGGTAAGTTTTATTACATTCGGGCATGTTTGATTGGGATGATCTTGTGCACGTACATAAGTAAATATAGTTGGGAATAGAAAACCAGTAGTTAAACACCTGCAGACAAGCCCTATTGTTTTTCTGCTTTTGCTGACTGTGTTGTGATGGGATCACAATACCAAACTGAAGGACATCAAACCCGACCAGAAGACCAAACTAGAAATACATGTAATTCACGTTCATGTGTTTCTTTTCTTTAATTGTTTTGGATAATTGTTTCAGTTGCAAATAAGAAGAGAATGGGTCTTCCTAGTGTTACGGAAACCATCTCTTCCATTTCCCATGTTTCCCTAGTTTGTAGGAGTTATGACTCCATTTGCTTCTTGTAATCTTTCTCTACTTAAGTCAATGAAAAACCAAAAATATGCAATATGAATTGCCAACAAAAAACTCTTGTTCTTATTGCTTTCGTGCACTCTGTTTTCAAGCTTTGACAATCATCAAAGCTATCATGTTGTTCCATTTCAACCTACAAGTCACTAAACAGTTGCATGTGGAAAATCTTGTGATCACTCCTTGAACAAAGCATGTAATTAACAAAAGGTAATTAATAATTCGGTGGACATAAGCATCCAAAATCAGATGATAGAATTCAAGAAAGAAAAATAAGAACATACAAAAAGCTCATATGCAGTACTTTGCCTAATCCATGAGTCTGCATATTTTAAATTAAGGGTAGAGGTGATAGAGTATCAAGTTGAGCTTGCCATTGCTCTCTCTCTCTCTCCCCTTCTTGTCATACAAAAGAGAACCAAACACTTCAAGAGCCCGTTATCTCAGCAATCTTCTTGGACAACTCCAATAGACTCTCCGTATTGAAACAGAAACTTGTTTTAGGCGGTTTTAGTACAAAGATAAAGAAGAAGTGAGAAAGCTCCCATGTTCGCATAGGTTTCACCTAAAATGCGTAGATCAATGGCTTCGTATTATCTCGTCTTGTCCTCTCTGCAAACAAGATCTCCCCAACTAAACGAGACACGAGTCACAACCACAAGATTGAATATCTGACCAAGTCCCATACTTTTGTTGTTCTTTTCTTACGTTTTGGATTTTTTATATTTTTCCACACACGGTTACTTGTGTGAGTGTCATTTTCTTTTTTCTTTCCGTGTACAAAAGAGCTGCTCACCAGTAACCGTAACATAAAATTGTAACATGATCAATGCGTTGTTTACCGATATATAGTTTGTTCCTCATTTACGATTAAATAAACATGAACACTTGTATTTAAATCATTGTGCTTTGATAAATCACGGTACTATTTTTACCTGCATAATGATTTTAGATTCCAAAAACAGAAGTAATCGTTTACAAACGAGGAAGAATTCATATATATATGCAACATATAGTTCCAAAAAATATAAAATTACAAACTGCAAAGCTTAAAGCTTGTAAATTATTCATGATTACCAACGTTAATTCAGAAATGCAAAAAATTCTATGTTGCAATGTCATTCTTCCGTAGGATTGCTTCTTCCAACATATTTACTTGCCTAAACATGAAAAAACATGATATACTTTTATTAGCATAATACAAACAGAAATATCACAAATAGAGAACAATCACAAATTTTGGCATCGATGTATCCAAATTCGAGAGAAAACCTTTTGATATTGGTTTGGCTTTGTAGGGAATATATGAAGGTCTCAAAGCTTACAGGACGGAAGACGACCGGATTAGGCTTTTCCGGCCTGACCAAAACACTCTTCGTATGCAAACAGGTGCAGATAGGCTTTGTATGACACCACCTTCCGTGGAGCAATTCGTCGAAGCAGTTAAGCAAACTGTGCTTGCCAACAAGAAATGGGTATATATACATATAATTACATATATAATGGACCAATGTGTCTCTAATCCATAATTGATCACTAGTTAATCTCTATAAGTATCTAAAAGAGTGTTACGATTTTCGGGTTTTAGGTTCCTCCTCCGGGTAAAGGAACTTTGTATATAAGGCCTCTGCTCTTAGGTAGTGGTGCTATGCTTGGATTAGCTTCAGCACCTGAATATACGTTGTTATTCAAATACTTGGTGAAGTAAACTCTACGGTCTCTACCTAAACTAGTATAGGTGTCGTTCAATGTTTTTAATATATCACCCAACTATAAGTAAATACTAGATTCTAAACCCGTGCGTCCGCATGAGAATTTTTTTTTTTTTTGATCAAATTTTGTAATATATTTTGTGTTTATTTTTGTATTTAGATATAATTTTTTGTATATTTAATTTTTGTCATATGAGACACATAATTATTTTAGTGTTTAGATATAATTTGTTTTTTCTAATACGTCTTAGAACGGGAGTTCAGTATGAAAAGTAACGGGAGTTCATGTTGACATAATCTTTTCTAATCCACACTAGAACGGGAGTAATTTTTATTTTTTCTTCTTCTGATGTTTAGTTTTTCGACAAAATGTATTTGATGATGTAAAATTTTGACATGTGTTAACAATTTTATTTTTGGTATAAAATATATTATATAGTTTTTAAAAAAAATTAATCCACAATGAGGGCATGCGACAATTTTTTATTTGTTTTTGTTTTTATGTTTTCTATTTTGTATGAAAAATTATATTTTTGGTATGAGATGTATGATTCAAAATTAGTGATTTTAGCTACCCAAATTTTCTGACCCGTTTTGTTATATATATTTTCAGTTCTATATTTTATTTTAAATATATATTTTTAATACCTAAATTATCCATTCGGACTCTTACCTATTGTTTTGTTATTAATTTGTGAATAATACATAATCATAAATATTTTATATAATCAACATAAATATCATATTATTTACACCTACAAATCATCATAAATATTTTATATTTAAAATATGACCATTATTTTCTTTATGTGAATTTTCTTTTTATTTCAAATAAAAATTGGTAATCTAAATAAAGTTTTCTAATAGTATAGATATTATTTAAATTAAAATATCTATATTAAATCTAAATTAATATCTAGTTATTATTATTATAAATATACAACAACAACTGATTTTTGTGATTTTTGGTATGTAATCTAACTTATATTTAAGGAAATCCAAAGTAATTTAAATTAATATTTAAATTTTCGGAATTAAATTGAAATATAAATTAAAATGAACTTTTTATTAATATTACACCAAATTAATCTGTTTGGCAATATATATAATTATTCACATAAATTATAACATTAAATATACTGTTTAATAGTATAGATAATAGAAATTTTAATATATTTTTTTCTTAATATATGTGAAATAACCTTAAACGACTTATATTCTAAAACGGAGTGAGTATATTTATATAAAAACGAATCGAGAAGATAGCTCTTCTTGTGACTCTTAGTTGTGAAAAATTTCTTGTCATCATTGTAACCTATATTTAATAATGGCAAAAAAATATCAAACACATATTGTAATATCATATGCTGGTTACATGTGTGATTTGGTCATGAATCATGCTTTCCTAACTATATATTAAAACTACGGTGTGATAGCGCGGACGTTGTAAACAATTTTTCTAAACAGTTTTTATTGTCAAATATAATTTTATTTTTTGAATCTGATAGTTAATTGAATTGTCTCTATCAGCTTCAAATATGTTTATTTTTTATTTTTTGGTTTATTTTCTTAAATTCTAAAATTTATGATCTTATATGTATTTGTTTTGTGGATAGTACACAATTTTACTTATTTT
The DNA here is from genome assembly GCA_002933935.1 of Eutrema yunnanense. NCBI lineage: Eukaryota > Viridiplantae > Streptophyta > Magnoliopsida > Brassicales > Brassicaceae > Eutrema > Eutrema yunnanense. Next base: position 95,411 of record PKML01064440.1, on the reverse strand, counting down.
TTTTCCTTTGTTGGTTAATTTCATGCAATTAGTTAGTTTTTTTTTAAATGGAAGATCTTAACAATTTAAAGTTTTTTTTGCATAATTTTTGTTTTTTCTTTTGTTTCATCTAAAACATATTTGTTGAAACACTTGTAAAATACGTTTCCCTTTAATATTAAGGAATTTAAGGAATTTTGGCAACTTTTTAAAAAATTATTTTTAAGATAATTTCTGTTTTTTTTTAAATATGTTGGATGTATGCGCGGGCGACGGGCGTAGTCCACATTTTTTAAAATTTTGTCATGATTGTGTAATATTTTTTTTTTGTTTTTGGTTTTGGAGTTAATGAAACTGTTTCTAACAGTTTAATATTGGGTGGTTCCTTAATTTATTTTATTTTCCATTTTTATATTATTTTTAATCGTGTTTTTTTTAACATCATTATTTTTAATCGTGTTTCATGCTGGATTCTAATCCTCTTTATTACGTGAAATATGTTGTGTGTTTCTTAACTATATTATTTTAAAAAATTTGCAACCCCAATTTCCATATTTATCAGGCACAATATACTTTTGTTATGGGTCTAGCCCATTACATCAATCATTAACAATCTATCAAGTTGAGTAAACTATATCTAAGTCTCTATGAAAGAAATTCAGAAATTGGCACTGTCTCAAACCCCTCCCCCCCTTAATATTGGGTAGTTCCTCATTTTATTTTATTTTCTATTTTTATATTATTTTTAATCGTGTTTTTTTTTTAACATCATTCTTTTTAATCGTGTTTCATGTTGGATTATAATCATCTTTATTGCGTGAAATATATTGTGTGTTTCTTAACTATATTATTTTTTTAATTTTTGCAACACCGATTTCCATATTTATCAGACACAACATACTTTTGTTATGGGCCTAGCCCATTACATCAATCATTAACAATCCATCAAGTTGAATAAACTATATCTAAGTCTCTATGGGAGAAATTCAGAAATTGGCAATGTTTCAAACCCCTCCCTCCCCCTCCCCCCAAAAAATAATTGAGAATTCGTTATTCTCGCCGTCGTCATAAGCCGTCATCATCGTATGGTTATATTGACGGCAGTCGGAAAAATTCCCTCTTGATTGTCCAACTAATCACAGACCAATGACAGCATTTGTTAATTGTTGGTGGTTACGAACGTAGCATGCGGGAATGAGATGATAGAAGAGGCGTGTGTGATCCTAGAACTTAAAATTGAAATACTAAGATATGGTTTGCACATTCTCCTCTACAACGATTGATCCTTCTTCGGGTATATCGTCACCGTCGCCCCTGTGAAGCGATTCTCCATCGGTGTGAGTCCGACATATGTGTTCATATGTTTGACATATTTGAGCTCATTAAGGTCAAATAATGGCACATGTTAGGCCATTTAAGATTTAGTTTGTGTTGTTATCCGTGCTTTGCTTTCAGAGATTTATAATCAAAGCTAGAGATTAATGGTAGGCCTGTCAATTTGAGTTATTACCTGCGGGTTCGCGGGTTTGCGGGTTTTGACCCGCCGCGGAGCGGATGCGGGTCGATAATTTTTAAATTGCCAAGAAGCGGGACCGGTGCAGATCGATTGTTTTCCCGCCCAAAATGTAAAAAATTATGTTTTCTCCCCCAAAAACGTGAAATTCCGTTTTCCCGCCAAAAACGTAAAATTTCGTTTTCCCGCCTAAAATATAAAATTTCGTTTTCCCACCAAAAACGTAAAATTATGTTTTCTCCCCCATGGGCGGCCCGCCCATTTTGACACCTCTAATTGCACCGTGTGTTTTTTTTTATGGAAAATTAAACAATAATGTCTCGAATTGGTGTCTAAATTATCTGAAGCAAATAATCAATGATCAAATTAAGCTTATTAATTGATTGTCTATTGTTTCACCTAATACTATAAGCACACACGTGAACCTAATGGGATCTTATTTTCAGTTTGAGATCGATAAACTCATGACTGGTTCTAGGCTAAACCCCATGAAACACCAGTTTTGAGCGCCAAAATTTATATAAAAGTTTAAGGGCATTTTTTGTGCAAAACATTTCATGTAGTGCAGTGATATTTTCATATTCGTTGGGCCGCCTAACGTGAACATATATTTGTGCTCAAGCAGAGATTTCTTCAATTTGGGTATACAACATCTTCTTCTGCTCTCCGTCATGTGATAAAGGTTCAAAGCTTCGGAGTGAAGGAATTCGACCACACATTGTGAGTTGGGTGAGCGGTGGGTCTCAGTACACGGCGGCGAGGTAAGCAAGAGAGTCCGTTCTTCAATTTGCTTAGGGTTGGTTGGTTGGTTTGTGTATTTACTTACTATTTCCTTCTTTTTTTTTTTTGAACTATNTAAAGAGTTGGCCCATTCGAATAAACTCCCTTTAAGTATGGATTTTGTTTTATAAATTAAATGTAAAATATATTGAAACCAAAATTTTTTTTACAATGAATGCATCTTTATGTTTTTTCAATTTGAAAAGAAGGAAAAACTGGACAAGAGGATAAATTTGAAGGCAAAAGTGTTGACAGTCCAAGTGATGTGATGTTTATTTTCATTGGACGATATTTTCTGATGACTCTTAGGTGTTTTTGTTTGTTTCTTCTCCATATTTCTCTATTGCACCGTGTGTTTTTTTTGATGGAAAAGTAAACAATAATGTCTCGAATTGGTGTCTCAATTATCTGAAGCAAATAATCAATGATCAAATTAAGCTTATTAATTGATTGTCTATTGTTTCACCTAATACTACAAGCACACACGTGAACCTAATGGGATCTTATTTTCAGTTTGAGATCGATAAACTCATGACTGGTTCTAGGCTAAACCCCATGAAGCACCAGTTTTGAGCGCCAAAATTTATATAAAAGTTTAAGGGCATTTTTTGTGCAAAACATTTCATGTAGTGCATTGATATTTTCATATTCGTTGGACCGCCTAACGTGAACATATATTTGTGCTCAAGCAGAGATTTCTTAAGCATAATCTTCTTCAATTTGGGTATACAACATCTTCTTCTGCTCTCCGTCATGTGATAAATGTTCAAAGCTTCGGAGTGAAAGAATTCGACCACACATTGTGAGTTGGGTGAGCGGTGGCTCTCAGTACCATGGCTTTTAATGGCTTTCAAAGCTTCAGAGTGAAGGAATTCATCTTCTTCTGCTCGGAGGAGATGAATTAGAGAAACCAAACACGGCGGGGGCGCGAGGTAAGCAAGCGAGTATGTTCTTCAATTTGCTTAGGGTTGGTTTGTTTGTGTATTTATACTATTTCTTTTTCTTTTTTTCGAACTATTTCCTTTTTAGAAGAACTATTTTGAAAAAAAAAACAAAAAAATGGAATTATAAATATTTGTCTTTTATAATCATTCTGCTGTTATTCAATTAAAAAATTTCTTCAAAACTCTATCAAAGTGTGGTGTTATTAGTTTATGAATTTGTAGTTCAAAATCATTAAAATTATTCTAGAGTTATTGGATTCTTGATTTTATAAAATCAATAAAAAATCTTGTGTTACTCAAATAAAATGAAGTGCGAATTACATCTAAGTTATTAAAACAGATTGCTATTTTGTGTCCAAACAGAAAAAATGAAAAAAATCTATTCTTATCCTGGATAACTTTTAAACTTTAGATTTTTGTGGATAACTATTCTCTGTTTCCAAACAGTTGAATTTTGTTCAATTAAAAAATCATTTAATTAATCTGATTCAACTAAAGATTAATTTATTTAATTAATTAATCTCACTATATATATATTAATTTTAATTCGTTTTTATAAAAATTCAGACTATGCTAGAAATTAAATTAAATATTTAAAATTATAAATAAAATCGATTATTTCAAAAATATGTAAATTAAATATTTCAAAAATAATTTAAATTTTTATTATTATTTTGTTACGAAAATAGTTATTTTGAATTTTTGAACTTCGATTATGCCAAATAATTTAATAATCAAATTTTTTTTAATGATACAGATTCAAAATTAACAATTTTCATTGAAAGATAATATTAAATTTTGAATTTAATGTAGATTTTCTGAGATTTCATCAACAGTTACAAACAAAATAGTCAGAATTAATAACAAAATATGATTACTTCTAAATTTAAATCTTATTAATACAATCAGATTTATAATTACATATTTTTCAAACTGAAAAATAAATATATTATTAATTATATTTGCACAACCATAAATTTGATCATGCATATGGACAACATTCGGTTACTAATACAGATTCAATATTTGTTATTTACATATATAAAATGATTAATATTTTAAGAATGACACAATTTTAGAAATTGTTAATTTAGAATTAAATTCGAAATGCAAATCTAATTAATCTTGGTAAGATTGTCCAGATTATGTTAATATTTTTTTATATTAAAAAAATATTATCATAAAATCTAAAGTAGAAATAGTTATTCTATTCAAATTCAAAATTAAGAATTCTACCACAAGTAAAATTAACACATATACATTTTTGTGTCCAAACATGAAAACCTTCATGTTAGACTATTTTTTACTTGGATAACTACTATTCAAGTTGCCAAACAAGTCAATTTAGTACAATACTAATAAAAAATTATTTTAATTTAGATTAGTTTGGATTTCCTTAAATATATGTTAGATTAATTATAAAAAAATCACAAAACCAGTTGTTTCTTTACAAAAATAATAAACCGAATATTAATTTATATTTAATTTAAATATTCAAATTTAAATAATATTTTCATAATGACGGACATGATAAACGATATGTTATTGTATATTTTTATCATAATCAATCAGCCTAAAATTTTAAATATTTGAAATTAGTAAATATTTATATTATACGGTAATATGAACGGGCGGGTTAGAATTTTATTTTCGGATTAATATGAATGTACGAGTTAGAATTATGTTTGTATAATCACGGTCATATTTAATACTAGAAAAACTTAAATCTACAAAAACTAACTATATCTAAACACAAAAATAAATATTTGTCACTTATTAGAAAAATTAGATCTATAAAACAAATTATATCTAAATAAAAAAAAAATACTACAAAATTTGGTAAACAAAAAAAGAAAAATAATCTAGTTGTTAAAATTAAAGAACAAATTTCAGTTTTTGATCGAGGTGAAAGATTGACACTTTTTCTACATTTTACTGGAGCCCTTTTTAAAAGTTTTGCAAGAATAGAGAAGCAACGTTCTTTTTCTACATACTGTACGTAAGGAATGCTATTAAAAAGGAAAGACAACAAATATATATATATATATATATATACTTAGAGCAATATGTTGACAACTACTTTACTTGTGTAGAGCAGAAAGAAAGATACAGTGTGTCCGGCTAATTTACACGAGGATCAATCCCTGATATCCTCTCATCCTCCAACAGAGCATATGGATCGATGTACGGTGGTGGTGAAACCGTTGTTCTGCTTCTGTCATGAACGAAATCTGCTCCAAAGTACTTACATTTTCAAGAAAACGAAAACAAAAACAACATAATCAGTTTGTAAGCACAAAGAAACCTTAACAAGAGAGAAGTCATTCCATATACATTAGAAACGCATTCCCGAACAGTTTCTATGGTGAAACAATGTGTGAGAAGAATGTGGAAGAACACTGATAAGCATTAAATATGTAAACAGAATAAATAGGAGTGGGTGGTCTTTGACCAGTCAGTTGTTTGGGAGAGTTAAGAGATCTCTTTGAACAAATCTCCAAAGTACAATTTGGCTCTTTCTTAGGATAATAAAGAAAAGAACACTTGGTGATCTTATTAACTTACAAGGTAAAGCGCGGAAAAGGCTCCAAGAGTTAAGACTATCAACGGCCAAAAACCCAAGAAGAAAGTCCCTCCAATCGTCAGCAAGATCTTAGCACGCGGAATCAATCCCTGAACACAACAATTAACCATACATTT
>PKML01064440.1:34298-83125 GCA_002933935.1 Eutrema yunnanense | reverse complement strand
ATATATATATATATATATATATCTATATATAGATAAATGAGTCTAATGAGAAAAGCAAAGAACAGTAATGTGAATGAAAAATCTTTTTAACCAACTTATGGTGGTCAGATGTCGAAGGACTCATCCTGAGATTAGAGGACTAATATAATATTTGAATCTTCTCACCAAGATTTTAACCATGGTTGGTCACTATAAATCTTTTAAATGGTAAATTAAAATATTCATCGTTCTATATGTTGTGATGATTCGTTTAAGTTTCGGTTTAGAATTCTTGATTATAAAAAAGAATAGTGTAAAATAGAACTCTCCAATCTGATTCATTCCCAATACACCCCTCAAGATGGATAGTGAAGCTCTCAAACATCCATCTTACGAGATATTGTAAAACCATATTTTTGACGAGATATTCAAAAACTAAGATTTTGATATAAAATAGTGTAATCACGTTTTTCACGTAAAATTGAAAATTATGTTTCTCGATCCACTATAGAACTATGACTTAATCCGCGCTAATTATATCGCGTGATAATTTTTTAAAAAAGAAATTGTTTTCAAATTTTTTAAAAATTGATTTTTATAATATGTCTAACTCGTGATTATAGATAGAGTTGTCAAACAGAATAATTTGTCTATTTAACCCATTTTACAGTGGACTAAAATATAATTCGGACTAACCCCCAAAACCTATAATCTTGAAAAAATAACTCTAATATGCACCGTTTAATGACTCTAGTTTTGTGGTTAGTTCACGAACTTTTTAAAAAATTAATTTTTTGTATCTAATTTTTTTATAAAATTAGTAAAACATTTTTTAACTTTTATTTTGATATATATTCAAATAAAATATAATAATTTATAGTGAAAAATATAGCAAGATTTTGAATAGATTTTTTTCTTTGAATATATATGGATTGATTATTATTTAAAAATATATAATATTGATAATAATTAAAAAACAAAATAATAAATAACCTCTTTGATAATAAATAAATACTTTCCAAGTTCTCATCAATAGTTTTAAAAGACAATCATATCCTTTCTATTTCAAATATCTTTTCTTATTTGTAATTGCATAATATGTAATAATTTACAAAACAAAGTTCATATTCAAAAATGTCTTCTTAAATAATATTATAGAGATTAAAAAACTTTCCTAATTTAATGTTTAGTTTTGTTTGTTAATATAAAGCTATACATAGTTTCCTTATATTCTAAACTCTTTCCAATTAACATCATTACCTTATAATTATAATAAAGTCCTAATATAACCGTCGATTTATTTTGTATAATGATAATATTAGCTGTTTAAAATCCTATGGAAACAACTTTAGAGGTTTATAATTTCAACTTTTATATAGTATATAATTATTTATAACCGGGATCATCATATGCCAAACTTAGACAAATATCTGAAGTCCATAGCTAGACATATGGATATTCATGACACTTGAAGTGTCTATGGACAACCAAGTGGAACAATGAGATAATTTCATGCTTAAAAAAAGCATCGATCTCTTGGCTAAACCAACAAAACAAATTCTCAACAAAACAAAACCACTCATCTACTACCACTTGTGTTTTTTTTGTGTGGAGTTTTTGATAGATATGAAGCAACAAGTTTAATACATGTTTGACAACATGTTCAATTTTTTAAAAAAATATAAGAAGTGTTTGGAAACAAAATCTAAAAATACTTCTGTTTTAATAGTATAGAGATAACCAAATGTGAAGATAATAATTGCACACGAAAAAAACTGATAGATATTATGCAAATCAAATTAATTACCTGCCCCGGATGACAATAATGTATAATGGAAATCTTAAGTTTCTTGAAAATTTAACTAAAAAACAAAAATGTTGGACCCTTGATAACAATATTGTAAAATGATCCTCCCTCAAATCTGATTAATTGACTGCACAGATGCATATCTTCTAACAAATTATATCTGACAAACGTTTTTCTTTCGTATGCATTTCTTCTTAGGTAGGTGGGGAGAGGTCCGAGAGGAATCTGACAAACGTTTTTCTTTCGTATGCATTTGTTCTTCGTCTTTGTCTTCGGTATAATTAACTGTCGGTCGGCTCATTGTCTTTCCTCTGCAGTGTTTTTACTATGTGGCTCATCAACGGCCACAATTCACCTCTGCCTCTAAACCTCTTGTAGATACAACTTTTCAAATTTGCATTTCATCAAATGCAATCATTGACTATCATATTCATAGGAAAATCACCAGAATCCTCGAATATAACGTTTTTGAGATAATTGCACGGTCACGTTTTAAAGTTTCTTTACGTTTTTAACATTTTCTGTTTTTTATTTGATAATCTAGTTAATTTGAAAACAAAACAAAAAACGTGGGGTATTAGATTCTAAATTGTGTTTAGTTTGAAAACAAAACCGTCGATTTTCTTTTTTAGGGTTTATCAAATTTTGTAATATAAATTGTGTTTATTTTTGTGTTTAGATATAATTTTTTGTATATTTAATTTTTGTTATATGAGATACATAATTATTTTGGTGTTTAGATATAATTTGTTTTTTATAACTCGCCCTAGAACGGGAGTTCAATATGAAAATTAACGAGAGTTCATTATGTTGACATAATCTTTTTCTAATCCGCCCTAGAATGGAAGTAAGTTTTAATTTTTGTTTTCTGATATTTAGTTCTATTTTTTTTGACAAAATGTATTTGTGGATGTAAAAGTTTGAGATGTGTTAACAATTTTATTATTAAATATAAAATACATTATATAATTTTCTAAAATTTTAATCCACAATGAGGGCATGCAACAATTTTTGTTTTGTTTTTGTTTTTATGTTTTCAATTTTGTATGGAAAATACATATTTTTGGTATGACATATATGATTCAAAATTAGTGATTTTAGCTACCCAAATTTTCTGACCCGTTTTGTTATATATATTTTCAGTTCTATATTTTATTTTTAAATATATTTTTGATANATTTACACCTACATATTATCATAAATATTTTATATTTTAAATATGACCATTATTTTCTTTATGTGAATTATAATTTGTATTTCAAATAAAAATTGGTAATCTTAATAAAGTTTTGTAATAGTATAGATATTATTTAAATTAAAATATCTAAATTAAATCTAAATTAATATCTAATTACTATTTTTATAAAGATAGAATAAAAACTGATTTTTGTAATTTTTGGTAGGTATTCTAACCTATATTTAAGGAAATCCAAAGTAATCTAATTTAGTATTAAAATTTTTGAAATTAAATTAAAATATAAATTAAAATGAATCTTTTTATTAATATTACACCAAATTAATCTGTTTGGCAACATGTATAGTTATTCACATAAATTATAACCTTAAATATACGGTTTAATAGTATATATAATAGAAATTTTAATATGTTTTCTTAATATGTGTGAAATAACCTTAAACGACTTGTATTCTAAAACAGAGGGAGTACATTTATACAAAAAAATGAATCGAGAAGATATCTCTTCTTGTGACTCTTAGTTGTGAAAAATTTATTGTCATCATTGTAATCTATATTTAATAAAGACAAAAAATGTCAAACGGATATGTAATATCATTAAAAAAAACATATATGCTGGTTACATGTGTGATTTGGTCATGAATCATGCTTTCCTAACTATATATTAAAATTTAAGAATATTTATATTATTAAGTTAATAGTAGTTTATGAATAAATCGTAGTTATCAATCTTGTATTTTTAGGATTAATTAAATTATTATTACTAGCGATATATATTTGAATATCTTAGTTTTTATATTCTATAGTGGTTAATGGGACGATAGTTTAGAAAATATTAAAAAAAACTAAATAATGATCACTAATTATGACTAATTCTCTCTCAATGTACTAATCACTTTGCTAATCACTAAATCAAGAACAAACTCTCATTTGTGAATAAATGATTAGCAAGCATTAAAATCAATATTCAAATCAACCAATAAACACCTTAAACAACTACTCTCATAGGTTAAGCATGTTTATCTCTTACTAAGCTCTTGGGGGAATTTCATCAAACACCTTGTGTGCATGAAATTCTCTAAGATCTAGATTGACTCTCTCAAGCTCAATCTAGCATTAGGATCACTTAGGAAGAAAGGAAATCAATAAATCTAATCCTAAACATCATAAACCATCTATTAGATCACCCTAAATCAACCCCATCCTTAGATCCTATAAGACTACTCACTAACCATTAGGAACCCAACAAATCTCATGAAAAACATGTTAAATCTCATGATTAGATGATTAAATGATTAAGAAAGAAGAGATAGATGATAAAGATTAAAATATTCAAAGCTTAAATTGCATAAATCCAAAGTATATCTCTTACAAATCACCAAGATCCCCAAGAGGAATGTGTTTTTGAAAGAGAAAACAAGATAGATCCTAAAATTTAATTAGGTTAAAACATATATATAAGTGTTTGGATCAACCTGGGTCAACCCGGAACAAACCAGGTATTGACCCGGACGGGTCTGGGTCATGTAGGCTCACACTGCATTTCAATCGGCCAGGGGGGTCGATTAAAAATCCATGCCGGGTTCAATCGACCAAGGGGGTCGATTGAATCCACTTTTTCCGACGAAATTCGATTGCATTTCAATCGGCCAGGGGATGTCGATTGAAAATCCCTGTCGGGTTCAATTGACCCTCCAATCGACCAGGGGGGTCGATTGAATCTCCCCTGCCTTGACCAATGCCTTTCAATGCCTTAGCTCGAACCTCCACTGCTCCAAAGCCATTTCCGTCACCTCTAGTGCATTCTTTCTCATCCAAGATCGTCATTCACGCTCCAACAATCCTCCATAAACTCCATTTGCACCTAAAATACATGATATGCAACAAAATTCCCTATGACTCTTCTAAAACACTATGAACGCTAAATGTGGATGCAAAACTCAAGAAAACTATAAGAATGCAAGTGCTCGACACAAAGATCTAACTTAAATGCATGCTATTAAGAGTTGAAATATGAAAATATCAATCTTCGCCTTTGGATTGACGCGTGACGAGATTGAATCTAGGAATCGAGGGCTCTTTGGAATAGGGCAAGATACCTCTCCCCACCTCAACGATCTCTTCTGCTCCCTCGTTGTGATTCTCGACTTCCTATGAGGTGAACTGTGTAGCTGCGGAGGTCATGGGCGTTGCTCCTTAGGATTTCCCAAGAGGCTGACTGCTCTTAAAGCATACCTCGACGAGCCTTCATCTCCTCCATTTGTGCCAAGGTGATGACTCGTTACCCCTCACTCTCTTGCAAAGCGTGTTTTCAATGTTTTTGTTAGTCTTTTCTTAAACCGTAGCTTTCCACGAAGCAAGCTATCTGATTCGCTGCGTGTTCTCTGTTGATTACCAAAATACTATATATTATACACAACCATATTATTATCTTTTAGATATGTTGTTAGGTTATTATTATTAGACATGTTCTAGGGTTTTATTATGATTGCTTGTTGCTTGCCTCACACGTTACCTGAATATTGACGTAAAACTATGGAACCCTAATAAGCTGGTAAATTGATTGAGAAGATATTATCTCATCATTACAACTTGGAATGAGTCATGTTTGTGAGTCTCGAACGTAGAGTGTCTAAAATTGATAGTATTGCTTGGATTCACCCTGTAGAACTGTGAGGTGTATGTCACAAGACGAGGAGGCGCTTGTGGTACATACGTGTTTGACTAGTCTGAGGGTTTGTAGGTTAGACATAAATTATCCCGTCATAGAGCTAAGATCTCTATATCATTATTTAAGAAGTCATTTAGAAAAATGAATTTTATTTTGTAATGAATTTTATTTTGTAAGTTATTACATATTATGCCATTACAAATAAGAAAAGATAATTGAAAAAAAAATATATAACTTTCTTTTAAAATTATTGATGAGAATATGAAAAGTACTTATTTTCATTAAAAAGATTATTTACTATTTAATTATTTAATTATTAAATAATAATCAATCCATACATATTCAAATAAAATGTATTCGACATCTTGCAATTTTTTTCACTATGATTATTATATTTTATTTGAATATATATCAAAATAAAATTTTGCAAAATATTTTACTAATTTTATGAAGAGTTAGACACGAGAAAATTGATTTTTTAAGAGTTTGCGGACTGACCACAAAAACCATAGTTTTTTTTGCAGTGCATATTAGTATTTTGTTTTCAAGATTATAGGTTTTTGTGGTTAGCCCAAATAATATTTTAGTTCATTGCAAAATGGGTTAAGTAGACAGGTTAGTCCGGATTGACAGTTCTATATATAATCATTAGTTAGACATATATATTATAAAATTCAGATAAATTTATTTTTTCTTAAATTTCAAAACAATTTTTAAGAAAAAAATATTTCTCGCTATATAGCTAACGCGGGTTGAATCCTTGTTGTAATTTATATTAATTAGTTACATCATCTAAAAAAACGTCGATCCAAAATAAGATTCACATCGTTTGAAAATTGATGTAGTTAATTATTTAAACATTGATTAAATAAAAAGATGGTATTAAAAAATGATGCTTAAAATTTCGTTTAAACAATTTATAATCTTGTTGTAACTCGTTTAGTCTAAGTAATGTAAAATAAAAATGACTCGGATTAGATATCTTGAAATTTAAAAAAATATGGATTTGGATTCAGATATATCAGATTTAAACAACCTATTACTCGGTTCCAAATTTGTCAATATCCACGGATATCCAAACCCGATCCAAATTCTTCAAAAATAGATAAAAATAATTAAAATAATATTATTAAATTATTAAAAATAATAAATAAATTTTAAAAATAAATAAATAAAGAGTATTATATATAATATTTTAAATTGATTTTTATAAACATTTAATAACATATTTGGAATGGTTATTCAAAAATACTCAAATTCTTATAAATAAATTTTAGTTTTGATCTTTTAAGCCATTCTTCTATTTATTACATGAATCTTATATATATATATATATAAGAAAATTATATATAAAAACATATTCAAATCGGATCCGGATACCCGGATTTTTCAATCTAATTACCGAGATACGGATCTGGGAACTTCAAATATCCTATTTTTTGAACCGGTTAGAATTTCAGATCCCATATATTTTTTCTAGCAGACTAGCACTAATATAAAATTCAAATATTTAAATGGTGATTTGTTTTTAAATGCATTTTTCATAGAATATACCATAAAACCTCTAAAAATTAATAATGTTGGCACTTGAAACTTATTATTTTATAGAGATGTTAATTTATAGAGAGATGCTTTTTTAGTCCATAATTTTCAACCAAAACAAAAATTCGAATGATGCTATATCAAAAGCATTTAGATGAATTCATTTGTGAAAATAGCATTTATGAACTTAAGGTTACGATTAATCATATTGTATAACATAGTAAAATGTATGTTATTAGCCTACGTACTGAACTATCTATGTAAAATGATACATGTTAAAAGTTCAAAACTTAGAAGAAATTGTGTCTACTAATGTTATTGATGAAGTTGAAGACAATAATAAGATACGTTTAGAAGTAGTTACGCATAAGAAAGCAATTCTCGATTAAATATTAAGAAGGTAATTTTGCATATAAAAAACACAATATTTAGGTTTCATGTAATATCACGTTTAGGAATCAATTTTTTTATGTATATCAAAAAGATATTACTAGGAATATTCGGTGTAATAAAAAAATTTATAGATAAATTTTAAGAAAAACAAACAACATTCAATTTAGACGTAATTTTATAGAATTATTAATTTATAATATAATTGAGACCATATATATATATTATTTTTGTCAACTGTCCATCAAATTAAATCAAGTTATGGCCGATAGAAGGGTGGTTCCGTAGAACTACAACCTCTACCGATTCTGTCTGACTTACATGGGAAAATAAGATACCTCGTACTCGAGCCTCTTTTGCAAGAGAGTCGGCACGTACATTTAACGCCCGAAGAATATGAACTATGTTAAAATTCTCAAAACATCTCTAAGAAGGTAGATAGAATCAAATTCCGAAGAAAAACCTGGCCAATCCACCGAATTTTCAATCATTTCCACCAAGTCTGAGCAGTCCGTCTCGATTCGAATAGTCGATATATTCTTTTCCCTTATGCACGACAATGCCCATAGTAGACCGACTATCTCTGCATGAAACGCCGAAAGGCTTCTACGACACCCTTGAAGTCCAAAGATCTCTTGTCCCATGTGGTCCATTTGACTCCACCCTAGGCCGCTGACCGGGCCATGGTCGATCCAAGAAGCATCGATTTGACAAGTCAGGATTCGTTGGTCCACGAGGGGGGCTCTCGAGACGTCATGTTCCTGTGGGGCTTCCATCTCTTCTTCAACTTCTTTTCGGTTCGCTATCCTCCAACTTTCCGCTTCAATTGTTGCTAGCTGAAAGGTATCTACAGGAGAAATTTCTTTCCCGTTGAAAACTTTATCGTTCCTCGCCTTCCATATGTACCATATGATCCAAGGATATATGTCTTTATGTGGTTCTGTGAGACTCACTTCTCTTGTTCTCCAAAATAGGAAGTCCATATTTCGGTAAATAGATGTACTCGGGAAGTCACCCGGAAGGGACGGGAAGTCCGATAAAGCTCAAACTTGTAAAGCTGGGGGACATTCAAAAAGAAGATGGTTTATAGATTCCTCTTGACCACCACACCTAGGGAAACTCCTATTGGTGCCCAAATGCCTATAAGTAAGGCGCTCACAAGTTGCAACACATCCTGAGAGCGCTTGCCACATGAAATGTTTGAGTTTTCCTGCCGTGCGTACTCTCCACACCTGGCTCTGCAGACATGTGAAACTTGGTTCTCTAACTTCGACCGGGTCTTGGCGTAAGTTGAATTTTCGAATCAGATCATATCCCGATTTCACTGTATATATGCCTGATTTTGTATGGTTCCACTCATACCCATCAAGGGCGAAATTATGACTAAGTCTCAACCCTAGGATATATAAGTGGGATATCCTCGGGTTGGAAGTGTTCTCGTAGAAGGGGGACATTCCACTCTTTTGTACCTCGTCTGATAAAAGAATGAACAAGGAGCTGAGGGTGTCTATATCCCACTTGAGCAGAAGCTCTCGTCGGACAAGCTGGCATGTCTGGAACCCAAGGTTCACTCTAGACCCTAGTGTTAAGGCCGGATCCAATAGTTTTTCTTAAACCGAGCTTCAAAAAGGCTTTGCGGCAAGGATACTACGCCAACCATAAGATGGTGAGTAAACCATGCGGTCTTCCAAAAGGCATGCTCGATTATAATAACGTCCTCAAAGGACCCGCGCAACAAGAGACGAGAGAAACTAGATAAGTCTCCATAATTTCTTAGCGAGCAAGGCTATATTGAAATCATGAAGGTCTCGAAAACCAAGTCCACCCCTATTTTGGGGGATGCAAATCTTATGCCATGCAATCCAGTGTAATCCTCTGCTATTTTCCTTGGAACTCCACCAAAAGTTTGAGATGGCGCTCCTAAGTTTGTCGATAATGCCTTGTGGTATCAGAAAACACGACATAACATATGTCGGAAGTGCTTGTGCCACAGATTTTATGTGAACCTTCCCCCCCCCCCCTGGATAAGAGTCTTGATGACCATGTGTTGACCCGGTTATTAAGACGATCTTGGACACAGGAAAAGACTATCATCTTTGATCCACATATTTGTTCAGATAGTCCCATGTACATCCTCATCCCGCCTTTTGTCGATTGAGACAATATATTTACATAGGGATAATTATGTTGTTAGCAAGACTTCTCCAAGGGTTTGAATGGAGCATTTCTAATGGTGCAAGTCAAATCAAGCTCATTACAGCTGATAGTAACTTGTTCATGCATGGCCAAGCCCCTACTTGCATCAACGAAACCTAGGCTGGCTCTTGGTTTATTTCCAAAAATCCAGATCTAGCTAGGATTTTGGGAGATGATTTTTTTGGCGAATCATGAGGATATATAAGACGTGAAATTATGTTTAGTTCGTCGTTTAACAAAAAAAGAAGAAGTTAAATTAGGTTTAATTTTCCTCCAAGTTCTGTAATTTCATATCAAACTGGCATGATGTGTTTATTACATCTATATTATTAAAACATGTATACATTTTGTCTCCAAACAGGGAAAACCATCATTTTAGTCTATTCCCATCATGGATAACTATTATTCCCTTCATTTTATTCTTATTGCCAAATAGATATTTTTGGTTAAATTAAAAAATTAGTTATATTTGGTTCGATTAAAAAGTACTTTAAATAATTATTCCGATTATATATATATATTAATTTTAATTCGTAATTAAAAAATTCAGACTATGCCAAAAATTAAATTAAATATTTAAAATTATATAGAAAATCGATTATTATAAATTACCTAATCCAAAAATAATTAAATTTTGTATTATTATTTTGTTACGAAAATAATATTAGTTATTTTGAATTTTTCAATTTAGATTATGCCAAATATTTTAATAATAATTTTTTTTGAATGATATAGATTCAAAATTAACAATTTGCATTGAAAGATAATCTTAAATTTTGAATTTAATGTAGATTTTCTGAGATTTCATCAGCAGTTACAAATAAAATATTCGGAATTAATAACAAAATATGTTTACTTCTAAATTTAAATCTAATTAATACACTCGGATTTATAATTGAATATTTTTCAAACTGAAAAAAAAAATATTATTAATTAGATTTGCACAACCATAAATTCTAGGGCTGGACATATTAATTTACCGACCAGAACCGAACCGAACCAAACAGAATAACATTATTTGGTTCGGGTACGGATAGCCCTAATAACCCAAAAAGACACATTTCTAAATTTATTCGGTTTTTGGTTCGGTTCGGTTTATTAACCGAATATCGAATTAACTGTTTGGGTAACCAAATTAAAACCAAACTCATATAATACTATATAGGGTTTCGGACTTAGTTTTTAGTAATAGTTTGTTGTCATGAAACCAAGTTATTTTGTATTGTTTATTTTATGGTGGATAACTCTTAACCTCAAACGTGAGTTGAATTACTAAGCCACTTGTTTTTTTTTTTGTCAGGTTGGAAGTGAAAGACAAAGCTAAGATTTTGGAGACGATTTCCACAACCGTAGTAATTTGGAAAATATTTCTTTTTCTTTCATTATTCATTTTTGTTGGATAAATATTTTCTCACAATGGTCAAAGTCTTAATCTTATCTAAAATTATTAACCAAAATAATCAAAATTACCCTAAAGTGATTTTAGTTTGGTTATTAATTGTAAAAACCGAAAACTCGAAAACCGAACCAAACCAAACCGAGATAGAATTTAATCCCGAATGAGACCTAAAATTTTAAAACCGAAAAACCCGAACTGAACCCAACTAATTAACCGAATGTCCAGCCCTAATAAATTCGATCGTGCATATGGACAACATTCGGTTACTAATACAAATTCAATATTTTTTATTTGCATATATAGAATGATTAATATTTTAGGAATCACACAATTTTAGAAACTGTTAATTTATAATTAAATTCGAAATGCAAATCTAATTAATTTTGATAAGATTTTTCAAATTATGTTAATATTCATATATATATATATATATATATATATTAATAAAGATTTATTAAAAAATATTATCATAAAATCTAAACCAGAAATTGTTATTCTATTCAAATTCAAAATTAAGAATTCTACCACAAGCTTTCAACGATAAAAGGAAAGAAACATTAATTAATTAGATTCGTAAAATCATCATGATTTATTATACAAACTAAATACATTTGCACATAAATAAATATACTAAATGAATTAATTTTTGGTTTCCTAAAATTTTAATATTACAATTTTGCTGCCATTAATCACAATATATATCATTAATTATATTGCTGATATTAGGAATCTAAAAATTTCATATTTCCAGCAACCATAACAATCCTAATAACGGCAACCATACAAATCGTAGCATAGAATTTGCCACTTATGTTGATTTTTAATTATTATTAAAAATGTATGAATGGTTATTTATTTAAGGAATCATGTTTCACCGAATAAATGCCGATATTCATAATTCAAATAAAAATTCGAATAAAAAAAGAAAATAAAAGTTCGAATATCTTTAAAGTTTTGCCACAATATAGTGAATTTAGAGAATATACCCACTAATTTGTATAAAGAAAATCCTATCAATATTAGTCAAATACATTAATTCTAAAATTAAGATATCCGAATCAAATAATTTTTAAAATTAACATATATCTGAATTAAAATCTTTCTAAAATCTTAACTTAGATAGATACAAATATGTATAGAATATAATATTCCAATCCTAATTTGCACACCATCTTCACTATATGAATATGATTTAAGTCATGTTCCTCTCATATCACTCGACTTTTCACAGTAAGAAATGTATAATTGTTTTGACAATTTTATTACGATTAGCAAAATAGAAATATATACATATATTTTGTGTGAGATAAACTTTCAATATAGTTTTTTTAAAAAAATATGGAGGATGAGCTTAATGCAATATTTCCATTTGCTTGGACTCTCATACACTTTTGCCACGTTGGGATCTGTTTTATGGGCCACGATGAAGAATTCTACACTCACTTGAAGCATGAAGGACATACTTAAATAGTTGGGTACATTTATTATTAAAAGTTTTTCTTATAAATTAAAAATGTTACTATATATACGTGTTATTATTTCAAGTGTGATCTTATATATTCTTTTTTGAAATTGGTGTGCAGTTTTGAATAGCTTAATCTAACAAAAGCTAAATTTGGCAATTTGTCTTTACATCAGCATTTAATCATGTCACAGTTATGTCCATAATTCTTCATTGTATGGTTTATTTGGGAATGTATGCATATAACCAAAATTATGCATATTTCAATTCAGTTTAATACAAATTTCTTATGCATATTACTAATTGTATTCACATAATTAATATCATTTTCTTGCATTATAAGAGAAATCACGTCTTTGATTTAGGGTGATAAATCCGGATTTCGGTCGTTCTATTTTCTTTTATAAAACTGTAACAAATGAATAAAATGATGGTTACAATCTTTTTTTAAGATCAGCTTATATTGAAAATTTTGGATTTCTAAAAAAAATCAGAACTATTTACACCAAATTAAAGCATATTTCGATTTTTGAAATATTTTGTTCTGTTTAATCATGTTTTCCTTATTTTTGTGTTTTGTATATACATGAATTCTAGATTCTCATTGCTTCAAATAGTATAAGTCAAGACCTCGAACTCGATTCGGAATGATTGCTTGATTTTGAGGAAGAAAATATGGATAAAATGGAATAAGATTTGAAGCATATGGCACATAAGATTTATGTTGATTTGGTTTGATATTTTTATGGTTTTGGTTATATTGATTAGAGAGAGTTGCTCTTTTTTAGATTTTGATACCCTGTTTTTTTTCTTTATCTTCAAAATAAACATCATTCATTGTTTTTTTTCAAAAAAATGTCGTCTATAGTTGTTTTATTTTTAGAGCTTAATGCCTTAACTTTTATACATTTGTTTAACTTCAATAATGATTAGATTTTTTATTTGTAGACCACAAATATTTATTTATTTATATTGGCAAACACAATTTAAGGAGATGTGAACATTTAATTTACCAAATATTAATAATTAGAAAACTAATTTATTAATCATATATTTTAAAAGGTTTCTTAATTTCATTATCTATAATATTAGTGAAAATAGTACTTTATAAAAAATTGTTTAATTCAAAACCTAAACGAACGGAGAACGTAGAACTATTATTTGTAAATTCATATGAACTGAAAATATATATAACAAAACGGGTCATGAAATTGAGGATGCTAAAATCACCAATTTTGAATTATACATGTCATACCAAAAATATATTTTCCATACAAAATAGAAAAAATTAAAAAAAACAAATAAAAATTTGTCGCATGCCCTCATTGTGGATTAAAATTTTAGAAAACTATATAATATATTTTATACCAAAAATAAAATTGTTAAGACATCTCAAACTTTTACATATACAAATACATTTTGTCAAAAAAATAAAACTGAACATCAGAAAACAAAATTAAAAATTTACCCCCGTTCTAGGGCGGATTAGAAAAAGATTATGTCAACATAATGAACTCTGGTTACTTTTCATATTGAACTCCCGTTCTAGGGTGGATTAGAAAAAATAAATTATATCTAAACACCAAAATAATTATGTGCCTCATATGAAAAAAATTAAATATACAAAAAATTATATCTAAAGATAAAAATAAACACAAATTATATTACAAAATTTGATTAAAAAAATTCTGAATCTAGTCTACACTATTAAAAGAGGTATACACTTTGTGTCCAAACATGAAAAATTTCATATTAGATTATTCTTTATTTGGATAACTTATATTCCTGTTGCCAAACAGATTTTTTAAAAAACAAATCTACATAATATCTTTATTGTTACATATGAATATTCTAATTAATTATAATTTTTTATAAATAGCATTTAGTCTCTATTTAATTCATTAAATTATTTAAAATATAATAACATTTTATTATTAAAGGATACAAAAAACTATATATAAAAACTAATAAAATCCGGTGTGATATTATTTAGTTTTTTTAATATTTTCCAAACAATCGTCCCATTAACCACTATAGAATATAAAAACTAAGATATTCAAATATATATCACCAGTAATAATAATTTAATTAATCCTAAAAATACAAGATTGATAACTACGATTTATTCATAAACTACTATTAACTTAATAATATAAATATTCTTAAATTTTAATATATAGTTAGGAAAGCATGATTCATGACGAAATCTCACATGTAACCAGCATATATGTTTTTTTTTAATGATATTACATATCCGTTTGACATTTTTTGTCTTTATTAAATATATATTACAATGATGACAATAAAGTTTTCACAACTAAGAGTCACAAGAAGAGCTATCTTCTCGATTCATTTTTTTATAAATATACTCCCTCCGTTTTAGAATACAAGTCGTTTAAGGTTATTTCACACATATTAATAAAACATATTAAAATTTCTATTATATATACTATTAAACTGTATATTTAAGGTTATAATTTATGTGAATAACTATACATGTTGCCAAACAGATTAATTTGGTGTAATATTAATAAAAAGATTCATTTTAATTTATATTTTAATTTAATTCCAAAAATTTAAATACTAAATTAGATTACTTTGGATTTCCTTAAATATAGGTTAGAATACCTACCAAAAATCACAAAAATCAGTTTTTTATTGTATCTTTATTAAAATAGTAATTGGATATTAATTTAGATTTAATTTAGATATTTTAATTTAAATAACTAGATTCTACCCCGTGCGACCGCACAGAAAA
The DNA here is from genome assembly GCA_002933935.1 of Eutrema yunnanense. Lineage (NCBI taxonomy): Eukaryota > Viridiplantae > Streptophyta > Magnoliopsida > Brassicales > Brassicaceae > Eutrema > Eutrema yunnanense. Next base: position 67,726 of record PKML01064440.1, on the reverse strand, counting down.
TTTTGTTTTTACAAAATTTTGTAATATATTTTTTTTTTGAATTTAGATATAATTTTCTAATAAGTGACAAAGATTTATTTTTGTGTTTAGATATAGTTTTTTTGTAGATTTAATTGTTTCTAGTATGAAATATGACCGTGATTATAAAAACATAATTCTAATCCGTCCGTTCATATTGATCCGGGAATGACCGCGATTATAAAAACATAATTCTAACCCGCCCATTCATATTACCGTTTAATATAAATATTTACTAATTTCAAATATTTAAAATTTTAGGTTGATTGATAATGATAAAAATATACAATAACATATCGTTTATCATGTCCGTCATTATGAGAATATTATTTACATTTGAATATTTAAATTAAATCTAAATTAATATCCGGTTTATTATTTTTGTAAAGAAACAACTGGTTTTGTGATTTTTGATAATTAATCTAACATATATTTAATGAAATTCAAACTAATCTAAATTATAATTTGAATTTTTGGAATTATTTTTAAATATAAATTAAAATATAATTTTATTAATATTGTACTAAACTGACTTGTTTAGTAACTTGAATAGTAGTTGTCCAAGTAAAGAATAGCCTAATATGAATGTTTTCATGTTTGGACACAAAAAATGTATCTGTTATAATTTTGCTTGTAGTAGAATTCTTAATTTTGAATTTGAATAGAATAACTATTTCTGGTTTAGATTTTATGATAATATTTTTTAATAAATATTTATTAATATAAACGAATATTAACATAATCTGGACCATCTTACCAAGATTAATTAGATTTGCATTTCGAATTTAATTCTAAGTTAACAATTCCTAAAATTTTGTGATTTTTAAAATATTTTTATTTTATATATGTAAATTAAAAATATTGAATATGTATTAGTAACTGAATGTTGTCCATGTGCATGATCACATTTATGGTTGTGCAAATCTAATTTATAATATATTCTTTTCAGTTTGAAAAATATTCAATTATAAATTTGATTGTATAAATAAGATTTAAATTTAGAAATAAACATATTTTGTTATTATTCTGAATTCTTGTAACTGTTGATGAAATCTCAGAAAATCTACAATAAATTCAAATTTTAATATTATCTTTTAATGAAAATTGTTAATTTTGAATATGTATCATTCAAAAAAATTTGATTATTAAAATATTTTGCATAATCTAAATTCAAAATAACTAATATTATTTTCGTAACAAAATAGTAATAAAAATTTAAATTATTTTTGAAATATTTAATTTACATATTTTTGAAATAATCGATTTTATTTATAATTTTTAATATTTAATTTAATATCTGGCATAGTCTGAATTTTCCTAATTACGAATTAAAATTAATAAATATATATATATATATAATCAAATTAATTAATTAATTAAACTACTCGAATCAGATTAATTAAATGAATTTTTAATTGAACAAAATAATTCTGTTTGGAAACAGGATAGGTATCCACAAAAATCTAAAGTTTAAAAATTATCCAGAATAAGAATAGATTTAGTTTCATTTTTTCCTGTTTGGACACAAAATAACACTCTACTTTAATAGATTAGATATCTATACTATTACAAAACTTTATTAAGATTACCAATTTTTATTTGAAATAAAAAATATAATTCACATAAAGAAAATAATGGTCATATTTTAAATATAAAATATTTATGATGATTTGTAGGTGTAAATAATATGATATTTATGTTGATTATATTAAATACTTATGATTATGCTTTATTCGCAAATTAATAACAAAACAATGGGTAAGAGTCCGAATGGATAATTTAGGTATTAAAAATATATTTTTAAAAAAATATAGAACTGAAAATATATATAACAAAACGGGTCAGAAAATTTGGGTAGCTAAAATCACTAATTTTGAATCATATATGTCATACCAAAAATATGTATTTTTCCATACAAAATTGAAATCATAAAAACAAAAACAAAACAAAAATTGTTGCATGCCCGCATTGTGGATTAAAATTTTAGAAAGTTATATAATATATTTTATATTTAATAATAAAATTGTTAACACATCTCAAAATATTACATCCACAAATACATTTTGTCAAAAAATAGAACTAAATATCATAAAACAAAAATTAAAATTTACCTCCATTCTAGGGCGGATTAGAAAAAGATTATGTCAACATAATGAACTCCCGTTACTTTTCATATTGAACTCCTGTTCTAGGGCGGATTATAAAAAACAAATTATATCTAAACACTAAAATAATTATGTGTCTCATATAACAAAAATTAAATATACAAAAAAATTATATCTAAACACAATTTATATTACAAAATTTGATAAACACTAAAAACGAAATTCTCGTGCGGACGCACGGGTTTAGAATCTAGTTAGTTTGAAAACAAAACAAAAAACGTGGGGTTTTTGCACTCACACTCACTTTTTGAAAATTTTATAAAGCTTTTAACACTTTCTGAACTTAATTGGGAAACTAACATTTTTTGTACTATACACGCGTTGAATTTCCAGTCGTACCCATGTACAGTACTGCACGAATCAACGGTGTACAGTACACGGACAAATAAGAAACATGGGAAAAATTATCATTTGACAAATAAGAAACGTTTTTTGTTTTGTTTTCAAATTAACTAGATTATCAAATAAAAAACAGAAAATGTTAAAAACGTAAAGAAACTTTAAAAAGTGACAGTATGTGCAATTATCTGAAAAACGTTATATTCGAGGATTATGGTGATTGTCCTATGAATATGATAGTCAATGATTGCATTTGATGAAATGCAAATTTGAAAAGTTGTATCTACAAGAGGTTTAGAGGCAGAGGTGAATTGTGGCCGTTGATGAGCCACATAGTAAAAACACTGCAGAGGAAAGACAATGAGCCGACCGACAGTTAATTATACCGAAGACAAAGACGAAGAACAAATGCATACGAAAGAAAAACGTTTGTCAGATTCCTCTCGGACCTCTCCCCACCTACCTAAGAAGAAATGCATACGAAAGAAAAACGTTTGTCAGATATAATTTGTTAGAAGATATGCATCTGTGCAGTCAATTAATCAGATTTGAGGGAGGATCATTTTACAATATTGTTATCAAGGGTCCAACATTTTTGTTTTTTAGTTAAATTTTCAAGAAACTTAAGATTTCCATTATACATTATTGTCATCCGGGGCAGGTAATTAATTTGATTTGCATAATATCTATCAGTTTTTTTCGTGTGCAATTATTATCTTCACATTTGGTTATCTCTATACTATTAAAACAGAAGTATTTTTAGATTTTGTTTCCAAACACTTCTTATATTTTTTTAAAAAATTGAACATGTTGTCAAACATGTATTAAACTTGTTGCTTCATATCTATCAAAAACTCCACACAAAAAAAACACAAGTGGTAGTAGATGAGTGGTTTTGTTTTGTTGAGAATTTGTTTTGTTGGTTTAGCCAAGAGATCGATGCTTTTTTTAAGCATGAAATTATCTCATTGTTCCACTTGGTTGTCCATAGACACTTCAAGTGTCATGAATATCCATATGTCTAGCTATGGACTTCAGATATTTGTCTAAGTTTGGCATATGATGATCCCGGTTATAAATAATTATATACTATATAAAAGTTGAAATTATAAACCTCTAAAGTTGTTTCCATAGGATTTTAAACAGCTAATATTATCATTATACAAAATAAATCGACGGTTATATTAGGACTTTATTATAATTATAAGGTAATGATGTTAATTGGAAAGAGTTTAGAATATAAGGAAACTATGTATAGCTTTATATTAATTAACAAACAAAACTAAACATTAAATTAGGAAAGTTTTTTAATCTCTATAATACTATTTAAGAAGACATTTTTAAATATGAACTTTGTTTTGTAAATTATTACATATTATGCAATTACAAATAAGAAAAGATATTTGAAATAGGAAAGGATATGATTGTTTTTTAAAACTATTGATGAGAATATGGAAATTATTTATTTATTATCAAAGAGGCTATTTATTATTTTGTTTTTTAATCATTATTAATATTATACATTTTTAAATAACAATCAATCCATATATATTCAAAGAAAAAAAATTATTCAAAATCTTGCTATATTTTTCACTATAAATTATTATATTTTATTTGAATATATATCAAAATAAAAGTTAAAAAATATTTTACTAATTTTATAAAAAGTTAGATACAAAAAATTAATTTTTTAAAAAATTCGTGAACTAACCACAAAACTAGAGTTATTAAACGGTGCATATTAGAGTTATTTTTTCAAGATTATAGGTTTTGCGGGTTAGTCCGAATAATATTTTAGTCCACTGTAAAACGGGTTAAATAGACAAATTATTCTGTTTGACAACTCTATTTATAATCACGAGTTAGACATATTATAAAAATCAATTTTTAAAAAATTTCAAAACAATTTCTTTTTAAAAAAATTACCCTGCGATATAATTAGCGCGGATTAAGTCCTAGTTCTATAGTGGATCGAGAAACATAATTTTTAATTTTACGTGAAAAACGCAATTACACTATTTTATATCAAAATCTTAGTTTTTGAATATCTCGTCAAAAATATGGTTTTACAATATCTCGTAAGATGGATGTTTGAGAGCTTCACTATTGTTGATGATTTGAGCTATCGAATCTTTGAGTTATGGCTATGCGATTTTCTTGAGTATAGAACACACCGAGTTTTAACCCGGTTCACCGATATGGCTACGTCCGGGGGAGAGTAACGCTCTGCCTTGCGAAATTCACTATGGGATGTTGATTGGAAAAACCCCAATCGTGGTGATTACAATACCGCGAGCTTACTCTATGTTTCTCTATCTTTCAGGTGCAAGATCAAGAGCAAACATAGACCACGGGAGATGATCACGTTGAAACCTTCGCCGGAGCAAGTACGAGCCTCGAAAACCAGAAGAAACGAATCGCCGATCATCTTCTTCACTTTCTCTCTCTTCTTGCTCTGTTTCTAACTGACTCTCTCTCTCTCTTATGTAATTCTCGTAACAACCCAATGTAGACGACGACTTCTCCTTTTGTAATCGTGGGTTTTCGTGAATAAAAGTCTTTGGGCCTTTGTCAATTTGTTGGCCCATTAGTGTTTCGACTCAAACACCAAAACGACAAACTCTACCTTGTTTCTGTCAAAAACTCTAGCTGTATTCAGACAGCCACCCGAAAAAAGCTCTTGTCGTGACTGAGCTGGGCTCTGTGGCGATTCCGCCGTATCTCCACCGTCACCGACTTTTCTGATGATCTGCCCCGATCAAAAGAACTGCATCAGTCTCCACTACCTTCGCCTGCTACCCTGAAGGTATGATTCTGATCTCTACTCTCGACTTAGATCTGACCCTCGAGACCCACAAACTGATCTTCTGTTTCTGTGTCCAACTTTTCAGATGCTCCACCTTGAGCTGAAGACACATCATCTCCGCACAAAAAACACTCTCAGGTAACCCGCTCCTTTCGATATATGTTTCCTTAGATCAACTTCTGTCAAAAATAAAACCAATTATGAAACATACTGACCCTGCTTTCTGTTTCTGGTTTGCGAGAGACCCTTTTGACAGTGGAGTTACCTGGAGTCTCCTCGTCGCTCAGGCGACGTTTACAAGATCACAGCAGAGCTGAAACTTAGGCCCAGGTAAGGCTTTAGTTAGAAAATATGCTGGATTCTTGCTGGTATGTATCTTATGTAACATGACTGTTCCGTCAGCCATAATGTCTCTGATGAAATGGTATTTAGTAGCAACGTGTTTAGTTCTCTCATGATGAACTGAGTTCTTTGCCAATGCCAATGCCAATGCCAATGCACTCTGTGAATCACAATGAATCTTAACATTTCCTGTATTAAAACCCAACTCATCTGACAAAGCTTTTAACCAAATGGCCTCTTTCACGGCTGAGGATAGAGCCATGTATTCTGCCTCAGTCGTTGACAATGCCACAACATACTGTAGATTTGATCTCCAACAAACTGTGTTACCCCAAACTTTGAAAACAAATCCCGTTACTGATCTTCCCTTGTCAAGGTCAGTATCATAATCAGAGTCACATAACCCTTCAATGCTAAAACTTGAATTCTTGGTAAATGTCAGAGATGACTTTGATGCCCCTCTAAGATATCTCAATACCCACTTCACAGCAGCCCAATGTTCTCTACCTGGATTTGACATAAACCTGCTAATGACCCCAATACCATAAGCTAATTCTGGTCTTGAGCCTATCATGGCGTACATCAGACTTCCCACAGCACTGGCATACGGGATGTTTTCCATATGGTTGGCTTCTGTCTTCCTTTCTGCTTTGTTTAGACTTTTCAGTTTAAAATGAGTAGCTAGAGGGGTTGAAACTGCTTTTGCTTCTGAGAATCCAAAACTCTTCAATACTTTCTCAATGTAGTTTTCCTGAGATAGGATCAGAATTCCTTTCTTTCTGTCCCGTTGAATGTCCATCCCCAATATCCTTGAAGCTTGTCCCAAATCCTTCATTTCAAACTCTATGTTTAAACTTTCTTTCACCTTCCTTATTTCTGACTTATTCCCTGAAGCTATCAACATGTCATCCACATACAACAACAGATAAATCTCCTGACTTGTCTGGGTATTCCTCAAGTAGACACACGGATCAAGGTTGCTTCTCATAAAATTCTCACTCTTAATAAAGCTGTCAAACCTCAGATTCCACTGCTTAGGTGACTGTTTCAGTCCATATAGAGATTTTCTTAGAAGACACACCTTGTTCTCATCCCCTTCTTTAATGTATCCATCTGGCTGACACATCAGAATCCTTTCATCTAAATTTCCATGGAGAAATGATGTCTTGACATCCAAATGCTCCAGTTCATAAACCTTGTTGACTACAACTGACAACATTAATCTGATTGAGGTGTGCTTTACCACTGGCGAGAAGATTTTATTATAGTCTATCCCTTCCTTCTGTGAAAAACCCTTAGCTACAAGCCTCGCTTTGTATCTCTGTTTCTCAACTCCTGGAATTCCTGGTTTCAACTTAAAAATCCATTTGCACCCCCACTAGTTTAGCCTTATCCGGTTTATCAATCAGATCCCAAGTGTGATTATTTTCCAGAGAATCCATTTCCTCATCAGCTGCATTATTCCAATGCTTCCACTTCTTACTTCTCTTAGCTTCTTCAAAAGATCTAGGTTCTTCTGTTTCCAAATCCTCTGCAACTGACAATGCATATGCTACGAAGTCTGAGTCCTCATACTTTGAAGGTGGCCTTACATTGACTCTTATACTTCTATCCCTTGCTAAGAGATACTCGTCTAGAGACTGATTCCCTTATGAGTCTTGTTCCTCACTGAAAACCAACTTTTCTGAATCCTCTGAGCTTTCTGAATCATCTGAACTATCTTCAGCTTCTGAATCCTCTGAACTCTCTGATTCTAACTGTGAAGTGGATCCTCCACCTCTAGAAGAAGACTTTCCTTGCTCAAAACCAGAAGGAGAGGGCCCTTTAATCAACTCAGAATTGAAAGACACTTGCTTATGAACCTTTTGTTTTTCTTTTTCTTTTGCCTTTTCTTCTGGTTTCTTGGCCTCTTCTCTCAAGGTGTCCTTGTATACCTCTTCTTCCCTGAACACCACATTCCTACTGGTTGTGCACTTACCGTCTTCTGGAATCCATACCTTGTAACCTTTTACTCCAAATGGATAACCTACGAAGATACCCTTCAAGGCCCTTAGACTTGTCTTTTCCTGAACTGTGTGAACATAAGCCAAACAGCCAAACCTCCTTAGGTGATTTAAATCTGGTTTGTAACCAGACCATATCTCTTATGGCAACTTAAACCCAATGTTGGAACTTGGAGTCCTGTTTATGAGGTACACCGCAGTAGAGGTTGTTTCTGCCCAAAAATCTTGACCCAATCCTGTTTCTGCAAGCATGCTTCTGACCCTGTCCATGATGGTCCTATTCATCCTCTCAGCTACACCATTTTGTTGTGGTGTATAGGTACATGTCTTATGCCTTTTGATTCCACTTTTCTTGCAAAGTTCATCAAACTGTCGGTTGCAGAATTACAGTCCATTATCTGTTCTCAAGCACTTAATCTTCTTCTGCGTGTGGCTTTCAACAGCTTCTTTCCATTCCTTGAACTTGTGAAATGCCTCATCTTTTGTCTTCAGAAAATAAACCCAAACTTTCTTAGAGAAATCATCAATGAAGCTTATGAAGTATTTGCAGCCTCCTAAGCTTTCTGGTGTCGAAGGGGAACCCCATAGGTCATAGTGCACATATTTCAGAATCCCTTTTGTGGTGTGTTTTGCTTCTGGGAAGCTTTGCTTGTGAGATTTTCCCAAAACACAGGTTTCACAGAATTCCAATTTTCCAACTTCATTATGTGGCAGGTAACCATCTCTCACCCACACCTCCATGTTCTTTGAACCAATGTGCCCCAACCTGGAATGCCATAAGGTAGTTTGTTTTTCCTTTGACTCAATGAGATTTGCTTCTCCATTGGTCACCTTGGCTTGAAGGTGATACAGACCACCATCACATTTTCCTGTGATGATCTTCTGTCCATTCTTATAGAAATTAATGACAAAGTCTTCACCTTCATACTTGCAACCAGCATTCTCTAACATTCCATACGAAATAAGGATCTTGCCAATCTTAGGCATGTACCTTACTCCTGTGAGAATCACCACAGTACCATCAGGATTTGTAAATTTCACTTTGCCAATCCCCTTCACTTTACTCATAGTGTTGTTTGCCATTAACACATTTCCTCCATTACATGCTTCAAAATCATGCAGGAGATCCCTGTTGTGTGTGATATGAAATGTGCATCCAGAATCCAATACCCAATCATCCTTTGAACACTTCTGACATGTGGCCGTCTCCCCCCGGCTTCGATTCCCGTTGGCCACTCTATCATGTTTTAAAATCCAAAGTCTTCGAGTTGCATGAAAAAGATTCAAGGCCGAAGGGGGATTAGTCTGGGCCTCTCCATAGTCCTGGGATTACCTTCGGATTTCAAAAAAAAAAACAAAAAAAAGTTAGTTAAAAAGATTTTTCATTCACATTAGTGTTCTTTGCTTTTCTCATTAGACTCGTGTATCTATATATAGATATATATGTATGTCGATTACTCATATCAGTAACACATAGAAAATACAGAGCAAATCCAGACTTTGGCACTCCCAATCAAAAAGAAAAGAAACTTATGAATATGAATGTGAATTACGCTGTTCTATTTTCCATTACGCTGGTCTTGGCTTTCGCTATACGTTCCTTGAGATCCAAGAAACCAAAAGGTCAGCTTCCTCCGGGCCCATGGGGATGGCCAATCATTGGGAACTTGTTCCAAATGGTCATGAACCGGCCGACTCACCTGTGGATCCACCGCGTCATGGAAGACATGCAAACGGAGATAGCTTGCTTTCGCTTTGCCCGCGTCCACATCATCACCGTAACCTCAAGCAAGATTGCCCGAGAAGTGCTTAGGGACAAAGACGAGGCTCTCGCAGACAGATTGGAGTCGTACTCGAGCAATCTCATAAGCCATGGCTACAAGGACGTTATTTTCTCTTCCTACGGAGAAAGTTGGAAGCTGATGAAGAAAGTGATGACCACCAAACTAATGTCTCCAACAACATTGAACAAGACCCTTGGTGATAGAACCTTAGAAGCAGATAATATCGTCACGTATGTCTTCAATCTATACGGATCAGGATCAACGATGAAGCCCGTTAACGTGAGGGATGTCGCCTTAACTTATTGCCACGCCGTGATGATGAGGATGATGTTTGGCCAGAGGCATTTTGATGAACCGGCGGAAGACGGTGGACTCGGGCCGAAAGAGAAAGAGCATATGGACGCAATATACCGAGCTCTTGATTGCTTTTTCCGCTTTGAGGTAACGAATTACATCCCTTTTCTTAGAGGATGGAACATCGATGGAAATGAGGCGGAGGTAAGAGAAGCAGTTGATATTATCAACCGGTGCAACGACCCGATCATCCACGAGAGAATGCACTTGTGGAGGAATAAAGGTGGAAAGGAGACGGAAGAAGATTGGCTCGATACTCTTATCGCGCTAAAAGATGACCAAGGAATGCCTTTATTCACATGTGATGACATTAGAGCTCAATGCAAGGTTAGTGATGTTCACTCTTCGAGTTGTTAATTACAAAGAAAATAAGGGTTTAATTTATCTCTTATGCATTTATTATGCTATATGTAGGATATAAATGTTGCAACAATCGACAATACGATGAATAACGTGGAGTGGACGTTAGCGGAGATGTTGAATCACCCAGAGATTCTTGAGAAAGCCACAAATGAACTGGACATGGTAGTTGGTAAAGACAGACTTGTCCAAGAATCGGACATACCACAACTCAATTACATCAAAGCTTGTAGCAGAGAATCTTTCCGGCTTCACCCAGCTAATGCGTTCATGCCTCCTCATGGAGCCCGAGAAGATACTACTCTCGATGGTTTTTTCGTCCCCAAAGGTAAATTAAGAAACAAATACACATAGAAAATCATGCAAGCATGGATAACAAATAAACATTTAAAAATGCAGAAAAAAATCTTCCTGCTATGTTTATTTGCTATATCTTAAGCGAAAATTAATTTGGTAACAAGGAAAGCACCAACTGTACGTGTATATATTATATAAGAAGTACATGTTGTAGTCAAACATTATATGACATATAGTATTTTAACAGGAGACAGTATATAAATTATATGACGTGTGGTATTTGTTTAAATGCAATGACAGGCAGCCAAATTCTTGTGAGCCGTCTAGGACTTGGTCGGAACCCTAAGATATGGGACGAACCTGACGTGTTTAAGCCAGAGCGAAACTTTGATGACTATACTAAGGATTCAATATGTGTGACTCTGATGGAACCGGACATGAGGTTCGTTGTATTCAGCACCGGTCGGCGTGCCTGCGCAGGCACTAAGATTGGAACATCTATGACCATCATGTTGTTAGCCAGGCTTCTCCAAGGGTTTGAATGGAGTCTCCCTAATGGTGCAAGTCAAGTCGAGCTCATTTCGGCTGATAGCAACTTGTTCATGGCCAAGCCTCTACTCGCATCTGCGAAACCTAGGTTGGCTCCTCACATGTATCCGAAAATCCAGATCTGAAACATCGAGAGATTATTTCCCTGGTAAATCATCAATGATGTATAAGAAGTCAAATATAAGGTTAAATTTCCAACCAAATTTTCTCAGTGTTTTGGTGAAAAAACCCTGAAATTATGTATCCCAGTTATTGTTAAGTACCTTTCATAATTCAAGTGTTTGTGTGCTTGTTATTATTGTTTTAAATAATATCTCGAGTTCATTATAAGAGCTTGACGGTGATAAATTATGTTTTAACTTTCCTTGTGGTGTCTTTTCAATTTTACGTATGTGTTGTCCTTCCACGGTGAATGATTTTTGAATACCTGTTGTTTGGCCAAAAAATATTTATTTCTTTAAAAAAAAACTATACATATATAAAACACGAAACCAATGATATCTTATTATTCATCAGTTTATCTTTGCAACGAACAAAGATCAAGACATTATAAATCTCTATATTATGGTTGTTGTTAAGAATTCGGTCGCTAATATTTTTCCAATTTATAAACAAGAACTGTTATCGCAGCTCAAACCAGTCAAAAACCTGAACATTGAGGACTACTATATACAACACTTTAGAAAGAAAAAAAGCTATAGATTTGCAGCGACCGAATTTTTAACAGCAATCACAACTAGCTGATTTGATCTATCGTTTTTATATCGTGGAATATTTTCTTTTCTTTTTCCCTTATGTATTTCATTAATACGTTAATCAATAATATTTTCATTATTATTTTGTACTTTTCTATTCTGCTTATTTTTGTTCCGTCCTTTGTTTTCATTCAAAATATTTTATATAAATATAACCATATGTTATTTTTCGTCAAAAAATAATGAATTGAATAAATAAATTAATAAGTTCAAAACAATCACAAACCCAAATCAAAAGAACCAATCACTTGGGAATTTTTTTATTTTTTTTTTTTAATCGAGGGGATCACATCTAGGCCTCAAGACTAATCCCGCGAGGCGCGTCCACCTTTTTCCAAGTTTTTACGGGCCGCCAACGCTGGTGTCATGGTAGGAAGTGGTTTTTGTCACAGGCAGAAATCGAACCCGGGTGAAAAGCTAACGCATACCACACCCAAGCCCAACTACCACTCGACCACAAGCTACTTGACATCACTTGGGAACTTAACAACACATTAAAAGATTTTTTAAAAAAGAAGATAGAACCAGCACTTGGGAATTCATTAAGTCTTAATCTTAATGGCAATATGATTCATGTGCGATAGCAATTAGACTCTGAGAGAGATGTGATTTACGAGCGATGCAATTCATTAAAATTATGAGCATAACACAAATTGGAAATTGTACGATTACCTAATATTTTTAAAATTTTAAATGAAAACGATTCGGAAATCAAATTACTAAAATAGACATTAACTCTCTCTTTTTCATGTACTTTTAATCTTCCACAATATTCCAACCAAAAATGAAATTTCTCAATTGTCCGGAAAAAAATGCGATTACGCAATTTTCGCTGATGTGTTTTTCAGTATTTGGTTTACTTTGAATTATTATTCTCTAGTATAGGCATCTTCAGGAGCGTGTTTGGGTGTATTGTGGTTTCTTTCATGTTTTCACAAGTTCTATATGTAAAAGAAGCCATGTGGATGCAATCAAGCTAACGAATATGAAGATCGTAAATGTTCAAAAAAAAAAAAAATGAAGATCGTACAAAAACATCTGAAAGCTTGCATGATAAAGAAGATTTCCCACTGCTGGATCAAGCTATAAATTTTAATTGTATTATTCTACTTATCAAAATTTTTGTTGTGTGGTTTATAGCTTGATCCGAAACCACACAGCAGAATTTTAACGATCTGTGTATATAATAAGTCCGAAAATATGTCCCATTTTTAACCAAAAAAAAAAATATATGCAATAATGAGAATATATAATTTATGTTTTTTTTGACCAAAATATATATAATTTATGTTTGATCAACAAACTAAAAACTAGGAAAAGGAGAAGAAAGAACGTTTGGCAGGAGGACGACCAACAGCTCTCATGAGATTAGCAACTTCATCAACTTTTGCAACCTCTGTCCCTCTCTTTGCCTCGGCCGTTGCTCTCCTCTCCTCCGCTTTCCTTTGCGCTTTCGCCACTAATTCGTTCTGCGTTTTGTCCATCGCTTTCGCTTTTCTCTCCTCTAGCTTCCTCTGAATCCATCAAAACCAAATTATAATCAAAGTTTTCAATATCAACGTAGTACGATATTAATTTGCGTTAGGCCCTCATTTTTTATAGATTATTAAAACCCATTAATAAGTTTTCTATTACATTTAACAACAATCAATTACGTTGTAGTACGATATTAATATGATGAATTGATACGTTCGCACAACAAGAAAACATGGCCATTTCCGACGGAGTTCCGACTGGATTTCCGACAGGATTTCGACGAACGTACCATCCATCGGAAAATCGTACCCGTCGGACCAATTCCGACGGATTTCCGACGGCCTTCCGACAAATGTTGATGTTGCCGACGGATTTCCGACGACAGACATCCGTCAGACACTTTCCGACAGATATTCGACAGATGATGTCCTTGCCGACATCGATAATATCTACTTTGCATCCGTCGGAAAATGCGCAGAATTTTCCTTATAAAAATGTATCCACCCTTTCATTTACAATCACAAAAAAAAAACTTCTCTTATCTAATTCCTTACGATAATGTCTTCTTCATATCCTTATAATTATTTTCAATCATGGATGGACAAGCCTCATCAAATTCCGGGCACGGGCCTAGTTACGGAGGAATTCAAAGAATGTCTGCAGGAATTCATGGCATTTGCGGGTACGCAGAAGAAAGCGAAAAAAACGGTAAAATCTACTGCCATTGTAGTAATTGTCGGAATCGTAGATATATCGTGATAGATGAAGTATGGTCACACATGTATTGTCATGGGTTTGTGCCGGGTTACAAGGTTTGGTATTATCATGGAGAAAATGATACAGTGATGGATAATATTTCTAGTACTAGTGAACAGTATATTGGGGATAACGCTAGCTTAGAAGAACCTGCAATTGAAGTAGAAAGTACTGTAAGTCATGTTCAGATGGTGAACGATGCATTTCGTGAAACTATACAATCGGTTGCTGAGTATGGAGATAGAGGAGAAGAACCTAACTTAGAAGCTCGGAGATTCTTTGATATGTTAGACGCTGCTAAACATCCGTTATATGATGGGTGTAGAGGTGGGCATTCCCCTTTATCAACTGCAACTAGGATGATGGGTATAAAGACGGATTTCAATTTGAGTGAAGAGTGCGTGGATGCAATCGCTGATTTTGTGAAAGAAATTTTGCCAGAAGATAATCTTGCACCGGCAACATACTATAAGATACATAAACTTGTTCAAGGTCTAGGATTGCCGTATCAGATGATAGATGTATGCATCGATAATTGTATGCTCTACTGGAGAGAGGACGCATACCATTCGAGTTGCCGTTTTTGTCGCAATCCTCGGTATAAGGAAACAGGTGGAAGAGTGTATGTGGCATATAAACGAATGTGGTATTTGCCATTAACAGAGAGATTGAAGAGGTTATATCAGTCAGAACGCACAGCGGGAGCAATGAGATGGCATGCAGAGCATACAACGGATGGAGAAATCGGTCATCCGTCAGACGCAGAAGCATGGAAACATTTTCAAACAATGTATTCTATTTTTGCGTTTGAGGCGAGGAAAGTAGTTGATGGTCCACCTCCTGAGTTAGATGCACACTATTTGTTGACTCAGTTCATGGATTTTGATGCAGAGAAGACGGTTGATTATGGTGGTAATGAGCATCACCCTGTTGATGGTTGTGGCAACGTACATAATTGGCACAAGAGGAGTATTTTCTGGGATTTGCCTTATTGGAATGACCATATTTTGAGGCATAATCTGGATGTCATGCACATTGAGAAGAATTTTTTTGACAACATTATGAACACCGTTATCAATGTCCAAGGGAAGACGAATGACAATTTGAAGTCTAGATTGGACTTGCCAGACATTTGTTCTCGTAGAGCACTACATGTGACAGGGAACGAGAAAGCTCCAGTCCCAGCATTTCGATTAGATGAACGTTCAAAGGCCGAATTTTTTAACTGGATTTCCGATAGTGTTAGATTCTCGGATGGATACACATCTAACCTTCGGAACTGCGTTGATCATGGAGAAGAGAAGTTTACTGGGATGAAGAGTCATGATTGCCATGTTGTGATGCAACGCCTCCTTCTATTTGTCTTTGCCTGTCTTCTACCACGTAATGTCCACACAAAAATTGCAGGTACAATCATTAAATTTATTTATTTTAATACTTTCCATGTACAATACTTTAGTCTTTATTTATTAATTTCGTATGCTTATTATATATGCAGGGATTGATGCATTTTTTCGAGATATATGTTCGCGCTCTCTTACATCAGACGGTATCCGTAACCTTGCGAATAATATACCTGTAATCATTTGCAATTTGGAGAAGATATTTCTGCCATCTTTCTTTGATGTTATGGAACATCTAACAATTCATCTCCCTCGAGAAGCAGAGTTTGGGGGCCCTGTTCAGTATCGTTGGATGTATCATTTTGAGCGTTATATGTTTCATCTAAAGAAGATGGTGAAAATTTGAGCAAAGTGAAGGGTTCTATTGTCGCACAAAGCATGAAGAAACTTCAGATTTTGCCGAGTTCTACTTTTCATCACAAGTCCAAACGAAGAGTCGTAGTGCAACTCGACATGATGATGGAGGCGTAATACCTTTTTATCCGGTCGATGTTCCTCATATATTCTTAGAGATTGGACGACTTAGTGGAAAAGGTAAGAAGCGGAGACTTTCACCACATGAGCGACACCATTTGCATATGTATATTCTCACAAACTGCGACGGAGTTGATGAATATGAAAGGTATATATTCTATTGAACCAAATTATTAATTAATTATTGGGTCCTTGATTATATATATGGTAACGTTATTATCTTTTCAATCTCACAGGATGTATATGGCATATCAACATTTTGCATTTCCGGACAAAACAGAGGACGAGCTAATCGAGCTTAAAGAGGAAGAGTTCGGTCGTTGGTTAAGAGATTACGTAAGTTGACATTGCCTTGTTCTTAACTAGGTATCATATATATATATATATATATATAATGAATGATTTATTTGACATTTAATTTTTTTGGTGCAGGTCATGATAGAGAAGGCTAATGGACAAATATTTCCCATGTGGTTAGAAGAAATTGTGCGCTTTCCACTAGCAATTGTGCAGTCACATGTGATGTATAGCACCCGAGGGTACGCTTTTAAGATTCTTCGGGATGATAGGAGTTTCGCAACTGCAGATTACGGTGTATCAACTCAGTCTGGTGATCTTGTATACTATGGTACCGTACGTGAGATATTCGATGTCCATTACCCGAGAATGCTCTGTTTAAGATGCGTTGCATTTTTATGCGACTGGAATGACCCATTAGTAGGAAGCGGTGTACGACACGAGCAATTTGGTGTTACATCATTACATAGCAGAAGGCGACTCCAGAAATACGAGCTTTCGTACTTGCTTCACAAGCGGAACAAGTTCGTTTTATTCTTTATTTTATATATGCTTTTACTAGTATTTGTGAAGACATATGTGGTTTAATTTTAATATTACATTTTGTAGGTATGCTATATTCCCTATCCACGAGTGACAAACAAACAAGACCCGTGGATTACAGTTACCTCGATAAACCCCAGATGTAAGGTTTATGGGATGTCCGATCATGAACCCCTCCAACAAAGCTTTGTTGGTTTGGGTTCAATTGAACATTGTCTTGAGGTTAACCTTGTTGTTGATTTCAACATACCTATAGATGATCGGGTATTTGAGGATTCAGAGGAAGAATTAGATGAATTTGGGGAAACTTCCGAATCAGGAGAATCAGATTACTCATCATCATATTCGGAGTAATTTAATAAAATTACCATTGTAATTTATAACCTTGTACTTCTATTTGATATTTGTTATGTATAATGTATTAGTTATGTGGAAGTTTTATAAAATTAGACATTTGATATACATATACTTAAGTGTAATAATCCATTTTAAAAACCCAATAAAATGCTAAGTATACTTCCATTTTATAACATCCGTCGGAAATCCGTGGGAAATTTTTCACGGATTTCCGACGGATTCATTTTTAGCCTAGAGAATTTTAGCCGGGAGTAATTTATAACCGAAGGAATTTTAGCCGAGTGAATTTTAGCCGGGGATTTAACTGAATCCATCGGAAATCCATGGGAAATTTCCCACGGATTTCCGACGGATTCAGTTTTAGCCGAGGGAATTTTAGCCGAGGGTAAGTTATAACCGATGGAATTTTAGCCGAGGGAATTTTAGACGGGGATTTAACTGAATCCGTCGGAAATCCGTGGGAATTTTAGCTGAGGGTAAGTTATAACCGATAGGATTTTAGCCGAGAGAATTTTAGCCGAGGGAATTTTAGCCGGGGATTTAACTGAATCCGTCGGAAATACGTGGGAAATTTCCGATGGATTTAGTTTTAGCCGAGGGAATTTTAGCTGAGGGTAATTATAACCGAAGGCATTTTAGCCGAGGGAATTTTAGCCGGGGATTTAACTGAACCCGTCGGAAATCCGTGAGAAATTTTCGACGGATTTCCGACGGATTCAGTTTTAGCCGAGGGTAATTTATAACCGAAGGAATTTTAGCCGAGGGAATTTTAGTCGGGATTTAACTGAATACTTCCCACGGATTTCCGACGGATAAACAAAAAAGTGGTTTAGGGTTTAGTTTTTTTAATATGAATTATATACGAACACGTGTATGATGTTTATACGATAGCTTAATATGGTCAAATTTTTAAAAAACTGGGTTATATAGAATTTATAACATTTGATGGAAGTGTTTTGTATAAGTTATTGTATAAGTTATAGTTTATTTATGTAAAATGTACAGGTTTTGATGTTGTTCAAGTTTTAAACTCATAAAATATTATTATTACTATTTTTTTTAATGAGACATGTAGATTAGGTATTGCTAAATCAGTTCACAATACCCTAAACCTTAACCCCCAATTTTACCATGTGTGCGTCGGAAAGCCGTCGGAAATTTCCCATGGATTTCCGACGGATTCAGGGTAACACGTGTCGGTTGACTGACCAATAGGAACACATGCACGGAATAGACCGTATATTTCCATATCCGTCGGAAATCCGTGGGAAATTTCCGACGGATTTTCGACGGACTTTGGTTTTTTCGATACCGCGGGAAGATTGACCGCCATAATTAATTTTTTTTTAAGAACCCACGGATTTCCGACGGATATTTCCGTCGAAAATCAATTTATATTTTCGAATCGACTTCATCTTCTCATTTATCTCTTTTCTATCTCTCTCTTTCTCACTCTCTTCGACAACCGCCGCCGCCGTACTTGAAGCTCATCTCGCCGCCGCCGCCTCCGTTCGCCTCATCTTGCTGCTGCCGTCGGTCTCCTCATCTCGCCTGGTCCGTGAGTCTTCTCTTCCTCCTCTCTTCTTCTCTTCTTCTTCTCTTAATCTTCTCTAATCCGTTTTTATTTTTTGTTTTTCAGGTAACCGCCGCCACCGTCCGCCGTCACCGTGAGTCGCCACCCTCCGCCGCCGCCCTCCGTGAGTCGCCACCCTCCGCCGCCGCCCGCCGTGAGTCGCCACAGTCCACTTTCCTTTCTAAATGTAAGTTCCTATTTTTGTATTTCTAGTTAATTAGGTAGTTAAAAATGTTAGAATTTGTAAATTTTCAAATTTGTTAGATTAGTGATTTAGAATAAAAATTTGTTAGATTAGTGATTTAGATTAATAAAATGTTAGGATTTCTAAATTTGTAAATATAGTGATTTAGGTTGTTAATAATTTTGTTTTTAGATTAGTATTTATAATTTTATATTTAGTAATTTATATATAATTTTATTTTTAGGTTGTTAAAACATTTTCCAAATTTTATAAATCGTTTTTGGAATTTATAAAATTAAAAACTTTTTGTGTAAATACAAATATTATATAAAAACATTTTTGGAAAATATTAAATGAAAATTATAAATACTAATCTAACAAATTATTAATCTAAATCACGAATCTAACAATTATATAACAAATATAAAAAAAATTAAATACTACTCGAAATATAAAATCAAAATAATAATTTTATAAAAGGAAATTATAAAATAAAAACGTAAGTGTACGTCGAATATGCGTTTCAATTATATACCTATTTCACCACTCTCTTCTTCGTCATCGTCGCGGCTACCATATGATGCGTATAGGATCTCACAGCAACCGAAACCGGAAAGCAGTAACATGTCACTGTTTTAGGATCTAGTTGTTGTGGGATCTAATACGCAAGAGTATGATAGCCGCGATGATGACGAAGATCGAGAGTGGTGAAATATGTATATAATTGAATCATCGTTCGACATACACATATGTTTACATTTTTATAATTTTTACTAATTATAAACTTAGACGGGAATTTATAATATTTTCGGAAAATATTATAAATTTCCGGGAATTTAGAAATTTATCCGGATTATTAAAATTTTTCGGGAGTTTATAAATTTTCGTGGGCCATTTGAACTTCTCCGGAAATTTGAACTTCTCGGAAAATTTGAACTTCTCGGGATTGCTATTACCAACTCCAGAAGCATGTTGAAAGAGATCTTTGTATTGAAAACTCGGTTTCTTCTTGTTAGAACAATAAGGACACACAAAACCGTACGAGAAGTACTCCAACGTGCCTTCCGACGAGAAAGACGTCTGGCATCAGAGTTTCGCGGTAAGTATTTACTTGATTTTCTTATTTTTTTAGTTCATTTTGTCAATATAAATTTTCAAAACTAACATTATGTTTTAAATTGTAGCAAGAGTTCACGTGGGACTCTGACCTTACGACAAAGGTTATCGCACAATTCGACAAATATGCTGCGCTTTCGTACTCGAACCACATATATGAGTGGAAGGGGAAGAACGGCTTACAAAAGCCAAAGGACCTTGAGGACGATGTGTGGAAGGGCTTCTGCGAGTACTGGAGTAAGCCGAAGACGAAGGCGACCTCCGAAAGAAATTCAAAGAACTGCAACAGCGACCGAGGAGGGAAGGGGGTCTACATTCATAACGGGGGCTCAAATACCGTCGAACACAAGGCGATGGAAATGGTAATTGTAATTTCAATTTTTAATTAATTTCTTTTAATATTATTTTTTACTTAATTAAATTCTACAGGCGAAGGAAGATGGCAAAACTCCCGACTACCTTAAAGTCATCGAGAGGAGGCACACCAACAAAAAATCGGGTGTGATCCAGGACCCAGCCATGCGTCAGCTTGTCGAGACCTGCAAGAAGAAGAAGACGGAACATGAAGTTTCGATGCCCCACCTCACTCTTGACGGATCCTCGGACTCGAACGAGTGCGTTTTATCCACGGAAGAGATCAACCAAATTGTTCTCGGGGTAAGTTTTTATTTGTTTTCTATTTTTTTTGTTCCGTTAATTTAATTTATTACTAACATTTATAATATTTTGTAGGAAACTCGACAAGTAAATGGTCGATTCGCGGGGTTAGGCGGACTTCCGACCCATGAATCTTCTTCCTCGATTCCTCGGTATCCTTCGGAGTATCGGGAAGAAATCGCGAGGCTCAGACCGTGACGACGAGGTTGCGGAGTTAAAGAATGCACAAACTTCGACCCAATCACAGCTCGCCGACTTGCAGAAGATCATGCAAAGCGCCTTCCAATATATCTTTTGGAAAAACAACCCCGCCAACCCCGACGATCCCGACCAGTCTCCGAACGTTTAAAATGTTTAATGTTTTTTTTTGAACAATTATAATTTTGTTTTATGAATATTTTTTTAATGTTTTATGAATTTTAACTATTAAATTCTTTTTTATTAATATATTTAATACAAATTAAATAAATTAATTATTAATTAAATTATTAATTTCTTTTAAAATATATTTAATTAAAAAAATATTAAATTAAAATTTATAATTAAAACAAATATTAAATTATCCGTCGGAAACAATCCGTCGAAAATCCGTTGGAAACAATCCGTGGGAAATCCATCGAAAACAGTGCGTCGAAAATCCGTTGAAAATCCGTCAAAAATCCGATTGAGAAACATAAATACATCAACTTTGTTATATGAATAAATGAGTTTGTTATATAATGGTCTCACATCATTTGGCAGAGACTTTGTAAACAATACCAATTGTTAGATATGTATAGTAATAATAGACTATAACTGAGTCTTTATTTTAGTCAAAACTAATAGATCTCATTTATAAGAAAAACACACACACAAAACTATAGTTGTATATGATCATCTAATGCATTGTTATATGATTTACAGACGTTTGACAAATAAATTTTAGACATATAAAATATAACCAAGTCTTTATTTTTTATTTTTCTTAACAGGAGACTATTTTATGTGAATTAGAAATATATCAACTTTAATAATATACATGACCTTGTTTATGGTGTCACACTCACACCATTTAGCAGAGACTTTTGGCTATATACGAAATATATTTGTCAGCTACACAAATTAAAATATATGGTGATAAATATTTTATGACATCAATGCTCAATAAATGGACAACGCAACCCATCCTCTGTTTTTCACAGCAACTCGACAATGTCTTCCACAAAACCAATCTCGCTCATTGTCTCCATTACTTTCTTCTTCTCTCTCCTCCTCCAATCCTCCTCCGCACAAACCGTCGTGAAAGCTTCGTACTGGTTTCCGGGGAGTGAATTTCCGGTCGCCAACATTGACTCATCTCTCTTCACTCACCTCTTCTGCGCTTTCGCTGATCTCAACCCTCAAACCAATCAAGTCACTGTCTCCTCCACTAGCCAACAGAGATTCTCCACTTTTACACAAACCGTCCAACGGAGAAACCCTTCTGTGAAAACCCTTTTGTCTATCGGCGGTGGAGCGGCTGATGAAACCGCGTTTGCATCCATGGCGAGAAACCCCACTTCTCGAAAATCGTTTATTGATTCTTCGATTAGACTCGCTAGATTGTATGGATTCCACGGTCTTGATCTAGACTGGGAGTACCCAAGCAGTGCGACGGAAATGAGCAATTTTGGGACGTTACTTCGAGAATGGCGATCAGCGGTTGTGGCAGAGGCGAGTAGTAGCGGTAGACCGCGTTTGCTGTTGGTGGCTGCGGTTTTCTACTCCTACAATCACTTTTCGGTACTGTACCCGGTTCAAGCCGTTGCCAATAGTTTGGATTGGGTAAATCTTATGGCCTATGATTTCTATGGACCGGGTTGGTCTAGAGTGACCGGTCCACCAGCCGCTCTGTATGATCCTTCAAACGCAGGTACAACTATAACCTAACGAAACCAAAAAATTTCGTAAAATCATAAAGAAACATAATCCATAGGGATATATATATATAATCGCCATTTACGCAAGCGTCCTATTTTCGGGCTTTTAAAATACGATATAATATAAATACGGTATGGTGAGTTTAGTTAACGTAGATGCATGGACCGTACATATTTTAGAACACTGAATAAAGATATTACCAATTTTTTAAAAAAAGTTTTTTCGATTCAATTTCGGTGAAAATTTTGGACAGGTTTCTATGTTCAATTCTATATAATAAAAAAATATAATAAATGAAATGAGCCAAGGTTTAAACCGAAAGCATTAGCCTGGTTTCGTTTGGTTATTACAACCGGTTTATGGTAGGTCCAAGCGGTGACGCCGGAGTAAGGGCGTGGACTCAAGCTGGGCTTCCGGCGAAGAAAGCAGTCTTGGGATTTCCGTACTACGGCTACGCGTGGCGTCTCTCAAACGCCAACAGTCACAGCTACTACGCGGCTACAACCGGAGCGGCGATATCACCGGACGGTTCGATTGGATACGGTCAGATAAGGAAGTTCATAGTGGATAATGGAGCAACAACGGTTTATAATTCCACGGTGGTCGGAGATTACTGTTACGCCGGAACGACTTGGATCGGGTACGACGATAATCAGAGTATCGTGACGAAAGTGAGATACGCTAAGCAGAGAGGTTTGCTTGGTTACTTCTCGTGGCATGTTGGAGCTGACGATAATTCTGGTCTATCTCGTGCAGGTTCGTTTTTATTCCAATATCTATATATTAGTTATATTTTTTTATATGAATCGAATATGTAATGTTTGCGAATATTTTCGGGATTTTACAGCGTCACGGGCATGGGATGCTACGACCGCCAGAATTATACAGAATGTTTAAGGTTTCCACTGTTCCGACAACGGCAAGTGAAGATGTTTATTTTTTAATGACTAAACAAAAATCAACGTTATTCGCTTATATATTGTCAAAGAAAAGGGGAATATAAGAAGATATAAAAGCAAGAAGCAATAAGTTAAGTAATCATAATGCTTCTTTTACTAAATAGCAAGTCGTTTTAGTTTGTAAGAGTTACACAATTCAAATAAAACCCAAGGCTACTTGCTGATATATGTTTACATGTTTTCATATAAGATGAGCTAAGCTACGTACGTACGTGGTTTGCAAACTCATGTATGAAACTCGATCGAGTTCCAGTCGGACTGACTAAATGGACAAATCCAGCTTAAATTGAATTTTCCCCCCACAATACCGAAAGTAAGATTAAATTTCAAATGCATAATAAGTAAGCATGCAAGGTTGACTGTAAAACCACTAGCTAGCCCACAAGGCCAAGCCACAATAGTAATTCTTAAAACCAAATTGTGTTATTGATATCATTATGTTATCACCCGGGTTCAAACCCGTATATTACATATTATTGGGATCAAAGTAAATAAGAGGGATCTAGTCAAGTGATTAAGGGATTAGTTTGGGCATGAGAGAGTTTGGCATACTATAGCAGTCATCCTAGGGCTCTATATACTTGGTTCTTTGTTTGGTTTCCTCTTTGATTCTCTGTTTTGTACTTCATTCAGAGTTAAATAAAGCAGTTTTTAATTATAAACCTTATCAAGAGGCTCATGTGATTAGCTATGGGGCTTAGCTAGTATCTTATAAGAACCCAATAATTTCATTACTCTTAAACTAGCTTTTGGGAAAGGTCTATCCAAAGATCTTGTAGATTTCAAACCTTATCATTTATGTGAATCTCTGTAATTAGTATATTTTAATACAGTATCAGGATGTTTGGACCAAATTAACATTAATTTCATAGACATTATATGTTTCCCTAAGGTTTGCTATGCGCAATGTTAGTGAGACTGGAATCCGTTTGAGAAGGAAGGTTCTAGAGAAGAGAGAACCAATCATATAACGAAGCTTGAAGATGGCTTTTTCAGAAACTACATATGTTAAGCGATCACAATATTGTGTGCATAAACAGAAATTATTAAGATGGTTTCAAAATGTTTCTTTCTTTCTTGTTGTGTGTGTGTGTTTGAAGTTCTATAAACTTGTCAGTGGAAAATATCCTATTCTTGGAACTCTCGTTTTCGAATGCACTGATAAGTGATAGTATCTTAGAGCATCACCAATGGCGAACTCCATGATGGGGTTTTTACTAATTTTTTAATCATAAATTTTGATTATTTAAAAATTTAAAATCCCTTAAGTTTTTTCACCTTCAATAGTGCTCATTAGGGGTTCTTAAAAAATTTTTTTTTTTTGATAAATCATTTATTTGAAGTATAAATTATATTGTTAAGAAAAAGTTTTAACAAAAAATTAAGATTTTTTTTTTAAGTTAAAGTTAAGAAAAAAATCTAGCAAAAAAAAAAATTCCGGCGAATTAGGTATTGACACGTGGCTAAGAACCCCTCCTAAGAACCGGTTCTAAGGGCATTACCAATGGTCACACTTTAGTGTCTAATTAATGAGGGTCTAAAGTATTAATTAATTAAGTTTTATATTTTTAGACACTTTCGGTTATAGACACTTCCAATGGAGACACCGAACGTTGGGTGTCCAAAAATATAAAATATTAATAAATTTATTTATTTTATAAAACAATTTTTTAATCTTGACGTTGTTGGGTATTCCATATATGCTCAATCAAATCCCTTTTCAAGTCTTCATGTTTCTTTTTATCACGAATTCGAGCTCGACTATTTTAATCTTGACGAAAATTTTTTTTTAATATAAATGGTTCGGTTATATTAAAAATGAAGATAATTGAATTTTAATCTTGACGAACAAATTTTTTTTCCCCTGCCGATTATTTTTTTTTCTGACCAACCACACACTGCCACGTCACATTAGAACACTAGATCTAATTTTCCCAAAAAAATCCAATATTGGATCTTTTCATCCATTTTTAGATCTCCTAAACTTACTTTAATTAATTTTTTATACTTTAGACCCTATAATTAGACCCTTAAGTGTGACCATTGGTCATGCTCTAAAAGTTCTGATTTAAGAACCGATTCTTAACTATTACAATTATTATTATTATTATTATTATTATTTTTTTTTTTGGTTAAGAACCCCATGTTTTTGGGTTAAAAACCCCCCATTGGAGGTGGTCTTATAGGTTTCTTGTTAGACAAGAAATCGAAATAATATACGATAAACTGAATTTTAACAAAATCTCTCGTAAGCATTTGGTAATTTTATAGGATATACGTTAGTAGAAATTTCAGCTTGGATATAAACCCCAGTAAATAATGAAATTGGATTATGTTGCACAAAAGTCATTAATTGGAGATATCGCAATGTCACGGAAAGAATGTAAAACACTACTAATCAGACTTTTTCTTTTCTTTTTCTTTTGTTTTTAGTTTGAAGAAAGTAATTGAGACACATCATCTAATTTTAATGGTATATTTTAAAACGTTTTAATTTTATGGTAATTTTGAAAAATGATCCACTAAAAATGGTATTTGCCATCTTCGCTGAGGTTTTTGGAAATTGTTGTTTCAAACTTGAAAAGCCAAGATCCAATTCTATTGTTCGAGAAATTGTGAAGAGTGTTATTAAATATGGACGCTTCCAATCATACCTCGTCCTAGGAAGTCCGGCATATAGTTCCATAATCGGCTGTTGAGAGAGGCTCTAGTATACTTCCATAATCGGCTGTTTAGGAATATAGCATCGAGAAATCTTTTAAAATTTTATCAAAAAAAAATATGAAGTTCTGTTTTTTTTATGCTTTATCGTATACTTTCTATGAAAAAAAATATTGTTTTTGAATACTTTGGTTCAATAAAGTTTCCAGATGGAAAAAGAAAAGAAAAGTGGTATTTGGAAAAATCTCAATGGATTTATGACAATATATGTTATCGTTGTACAAAAGTCATTAATTGGAGATATCATAATTTTACGGGAAAAAATGTAAAAAAATTATTTTTGAAACAGTGTTTTTTGCAAGATTTATTTAGTCAAAACTAATAGATCTCATTTAAAAAAACGCACACACAAAACTATAGTTGTTATTGTAATGTGATCATCCAATGCATATTGTTATATGATTTATAGAGGAAAAACGGATCGACTCTAGTACAATACTTCTAGTATATAGCTTCCTCGATATATACTCTACACTTTTCGTTTCTTTTTTACACATCCCAAATAAGTTTATTTTTTTTACTAAACATCACGAACTTTGCATGCTCTTTTAATTGCAACATACCGGATTAATTTCGTGATTATGTTTAGAAAACTGACAAATCGCGTTTACAAAACCACGATTGAAGTAATCCGACCTGACTTCAACCCGACTGTGAACAAAACCCGAACCCACCCAATCTTCTTAAAATTCAAAATTGATTTGGAGAAAAATTAGGGTTTTGATCGATTGAAATGACGAGAAAAACAAAATTCGAGATGAGTATTGGTGAATTTTACAGCATTGCAAGTTGAGACATAAGAAACCAGACAAAGAAAAAAAAGCTAAGAAGAAACAATGAGAATAGCGATAAGAATATTAAGCAAGAGAGAACGAAGATGAAGAGAGCAACTTAAGAATAGGGGGATAGCGGAAGAGAGAAACGAGCAATGGGGCATATGACAAGAAGCGATGAAATTTCTCTCTCTCTTCTCTTTTTCTCTAGTCTTTAAGGAGTATTTAGATCCCTAATTTTATCTCCAAATCGATTTTGATTTTTCATTAAGTTTGGTTTCAAGTCGAGTTAGGGATTTAAGCCGGGTTATGGGTTAAAGGGTCGGAATAACGTAATCATGCTTTTTTTAAATGCGATTACGGGTTTATTAAATCAATCACAATTTCCAGTCGCTATGTTGTAACTATAAAAGCATGTAAGGTTTGTGATGTTTAGTAAAGAATAAATTTGTTTGGGGTGTGCAAAAAAGAGATGAAAAGTTTAGGGTGTATATCGAGGAAGCGGTATAATAGGGGTAGTGTACCAGAGTCGACCCATCTCTATACTATTATTTAAGAAGACATTTTTGAAAATGAATTTTGTTTGGTAAATTATTACATTGGCTGAACCACTGTTTTGACTTATCCTGGCTAGTATTTACCAACTCTACAATTCTACTCACAAATGCCACAAGCTTCTGGACGATGGAAGTCTCCTGAATTTCTTCAATCCACTTCGAGTAGATCTCTCCCACATCTGACGTAATATGGCTGTATGGCTCGCCTTCAAACAATGCACTGGCCCAGTGCTTTGATTCAATCTGCATTACCCAATCATAAGCTCTAGGAGACACTCGTCTTATTTGCTCGGTGTAAACCTTAAACCCATCAAGTCGATCAGCACGTGCTGCAGCCAGTAAATAATACGATAACGATGGCTTCCCGTCCCCAAGAAACGGACCTCTCAGGCTTCTCATAAAATCCTCCATCAAGTAATGTATGGAATAACCGTGATGGGAATTCTCGAAAATCTCCAACACAGAACTCACTAGTCCTTTCTCTCGGTCAGAGACAAAGGTAAGGGGTCGTAAACTGGGCACAGCTACCTTTAACTGTTCCAGAAACCAACGCCAAGTTTCATCAGTTTCCACATCCACAAGGGCTAATGCCACTGGAAGCACGCCATCATCTCCATCCAAGGCAGAAGCTGTTAACAAAATGCCATTACAAATAAAAAATAATAATTGAAATAGAAAATGATATAATTTTCTTTTATAATTAGTGATAAGAATATGGAAGGTATTTATTTTGCATTAAATATTTTATCTACTATATATTTTTAAATAATAATCAATCCATATATATTCAAAGAAAAAAATATATTCAAAATTTTGATATATTTTCACTATAGTTTATTATATTTTATTTAAATTTATATCAAAATAAAAGTTGAAAAATATTTTACTAATTTTATAAAATTTTAGACACAAGAAAATTGATTTTTTTAAGAGTTCGTGAAGTAACCGCAAAACTAGAGTCATTAAACAGTGCATAATAGAGTTATGTTTTCAAGATTATAGGTTTTACGGATTAGCCCGAATGATATTTTAGTACACTGCAAAACCAAAATGGGTTAAATAAACAAATTATTCCGTTTGACAACTCTATCTATAATCATGAGTTAGACATTATAAAATTATAAAAGTAATTTTTCTTAAATTTCAAAATAATTTCTTTAAACAAAAATTATCCCACGTTAATTATAGCGCGGATTAAGTTCTAGTTTATAGACGTTTTACAAATAAACTTTTAGACATATAAACTATAACCAAGTCTTTATTTTTTTTATTTTTCTTAACAGGAGACTATTTTTTTTATGTGAATTAGAAATACATGGACTTTAATATACATGACCTTGTTTATGGTGTCACACTCACACCATTTAGCAAATACTTTTGGCTATATACGAAATATATTTGCCAGCTACACAAATTAAAATTCTTCAAATAACTATATATCCTAACTAAAATAATGCTACGTCAATAAAAATATAATATATGGTGTACATATGTTGTGAATTACATCCGTCCTAATTCCATCATGGTTTTTGTTATAATTTTTTTTAACAACTACATAAATAAAATCTTTCACACGGTTATACTAGGAATAATATTTGACTTTAAGTTTTTTTTTTTTTTTTATGAACCAGATTTGACCTAAGTTGCCGTAGGCTTCCTATTTATAAAGCCCTCTCCATGCTTTCCAAACTGACTTGCCCGTTGTTTAGTTGTTTTTACGAAAAATCTAAACAATCAAAACAATACGAGTTTTTTTTAATCAACAAGGAAGTTCCAATTCTAAGCATGTAATCTCTTTGGGCTTGATACCAGCCTTTGATAATATCTCTTTTGAGAGTAAATCATCCCTCCCAAATGTGTAGTTGAATCAGAATGTCAAAGACCTTCAAAGACCTTGCAGTTGCACTATAGACTACTGATAGTAAGATTTTCGCTATCAATTACTCAAATCCTA
Organism: Eutrema yunnanense; assembly: GCA_002933935.1. Classification (NCBI taxonomy): domain Eukaryota; kingdom Viridiplantae; phylum Streptophyta; class Magnoliopsida; order Brassicales; family Brassicaceae; genus Eutrema; species Eutrema yunnanense. Next base: position 38,255 of record PKML01064440.1, on the reverse strand, counting down.
CTCATGTCATTGTAGTATTTGAGATATCAATCCATAATGGGTTGAGATTAAAAACCAAGAATACATAAAACTTCTTAATCTAAGCAACTCAAGAATTGGTTTTGTATCAACCTAAAGATATTGAAAGCAAACTATTTCCAACTAAAGCAAAGATAGAAACTTAAACAAGAATGCAAATTACGGTTTAAAGATAGTACTAAAAACGAATTCAAGGGTGAAGTATGCGATTGTTGGTAACTTTAGAGTTTCACAATGATGTCAATAATCTCAAGTAATGCTAATCCTTAGACTATGATCCTTAAATTAGACTAATCCAATTCCTTGGTATTAATCCCTTTGCAAATTACTAAATCAAGAACAAATTTCCATTTGTGATTTAATAACTTTCAAGCATTAGAAACAAGATCATTTAGTCAATAAACACCTTAGACAACTATTTCCATAGGCTAAGAATGAAATATCCCTTGATTAGTTCATTGGGGAATTTCATCGAACACCTTCCGGGCGAGAAATTCCCTATGATCTAAATCAACTTGATCAATGATGATTTAGCATTAAACACACTAAACAAGGAAGGATCATTAATATTCAAAGTCCTAACATCATTGATTCACACTAAAATTACCTAAATCTACTTCACCCAAGAACCCTAGAAAACTACTCACAACACATGGTTTTCTCCACAAATCCCATAAAGGAAGTGTTTAGAATCATAAAAGATGATAAGAAAATAGATAGAAGAAATAATCCAACAAGAACTTGCATAAATCACTCAAGAATCTCTTAATCTCTCTCTCAAAACCTTAAACACGTTTTTTCTAAGTTAAAACAAGAGTTCTTGCCTAATTAGGCTTAATTTGCTTAAGTAAATACAGGTCGGGTCGGGTCAACCCGTCGGATTGAGTTTTCAGCGGGTCATATCGGTCTCCTGCAACCGATACATCGCACCGATGGAACTCTCGGATTTCCAGAACTTCGCATCGGTCGGGTGTATCGGTGGGAGGCTGCCGATGGTCTTCTTTACGTCAATGTTGTGAGCTTCCATCGGTCTCCTGAAACCGATACAACGCACCGATATGATCCGTCGGATTTCCAGAACTTCCATCGGTCGGGTGCATCGGTCGGATGCACACCGATGGACTTCTGCCATTAGTCCAAATCGATGCCAGACGGACCTGTGCTCACTAAATGTGTCGTATCTTTTGAACGGCTGGTCGGAATGACTTGAAACCACCTCCATTAGAAAGGTATCTCGATTATCTACGACTTTCATGAAGATTCCCGAAGCTAAATCGGAGCTCAAGATCTTTGTCTGAGCCGATCTTTAGAGCACGTCGGATGGCCTCTGCATTTTCCTTGATATTTGGGCATAGCTCTTGCTCCAAACTGGTTTATTTTGCCCCATGATCTTCCTCCAAGCTCCAAAATGCTTACATAAGCTCCAAATGGTACCTAAAAGACTCCATAGCACACAAACATATGCAAGAACTAACCTAAGACTCACTAACTCTAAAATGGATGCAAACTAGACCAAAAACAATGAAATGAATGCAAAAAGTCACAAAATGCTAACTAAAATGTATGCTAAAATGGGTTAAATCATGTAACTATCAACTCCCCCGAACTTGCCTTTTGCTTGTCCGCAAGCAAACAAACAAGAACAAGTCGAAGAAGAGGTTGGAATGCGGGAGATCATATCCGAGAATATTAACAAAAGAATTTAATTCAATGCCCTTGAGAGTAGTTATATGATGCACAAACAACCTGTACTTCAAAAGATTTAGCCATACTCGTCGCTACACGAATTGGGTCTAAGCCTCAGCATCTACAAGTAATCATATCCTCTAACTCTTTAACATTCATTAAGTACAATGGTGAATCATGCTTAATAAAAATCAAGTGAACTCATTTGGCTTAGGGAAAAGGTTTTGAGATGAAAATAATCTCAATCATGTGGGTATTCCAATGCAATGGGATCTCTCACGAAAGAATGAACTTTGGCAAAATGCTAAGAGTAAAGAACAATTGATGCGTACAAGGATGACATCCGTCTACCCAATGCCCCAATATGAACTCCACTCCTATTTCTAAACCCATCAATATTCATTCTAAACTACCCATATCACAAGGCATTTTGCCTTCTTAGACCACATTTCTTTTCTAACTTAGGGGATTCTCTTCTTCTTATCCTTCAACAAATGGATTGGCTCTTCATCTTTTTCTTTTAGTTCTTTTTCACTTTCATAACTAGTCTCTCAATCATCATTTAGATGCCTTAGCCATATATATATTTTTTTTTCTTTTGGCTCTTTCTTTCTTCTACACACATAGACTTATACTTTCAACACCTAGAGCTATTCCACATTTTCATGCCAACCAATCCAAACTTTTTACTTTCCCCTATCCTTTTTCCCAATCTTTTATTTTCTCCACACTTTCTTTTCTTTACATCAACACCCAAATCACCAACCTATCTATCAACTCCTTGTCGTTCCAAACTCAACACTTTTTGCTAAGTTCATTCAAAATTAGGCCTCACGACACACACAAGAGATGAAACGGCTATTTGAATGGGAAAAGTGTAGTTAAGGGTGTGGTTAACCGTTCCAAAAATGGGAAACGGCTATTTGAGCTAACAAGAGAGTGGTGAAAAGGGGTAAGATAGCTCAAATTATATGTATAAGGTATCCATGAATTCACTTTTCAATGCATAAACATGATAATTATGAGTCAAGATTAGAGTTCATGTATATAGAGTTAGATTCAATTCAAAGCATGCTTCAACCAAGACAAAAACATTCAAATCGCAAGATCAAAGCATGGATCATCCTTAACTTCGTGATCGCTCAAATGCATCAAAGAACTCCTAACGAGGGCATTAATTCAAGCTCTTAAGTTTATATTCTACATGGATAATTCTCCCAATGCAAGTGAATGCAAACCTATATGCATCTAGACTCAATCTTAAACATGCAAAATGCAATTAAATATTTTTTTATTTTTTGTTTTTTATATGCACTTATATGAATGAATGAGACTCAAATATGCAAAAAGAAAAATAAGATCACAAAACACAAGATCAAAAGACACAAATCCCTCCCCCGAACTTGAATTGCAACGTCTCGGTGCAACAAAAGTCAAAGAGAAGGTGAAAATATGCAAAAATTATGTACAATGAAATGGAGTTTGGATCATACCTTTGGATTGGAGAGGAGTGTGACGTGCTGTAGCTCTACCCATTCATGCATTAAGCACCACGACCTTGGACCCAAGAAAACTATAAACATCAAACAAAAACATCAAAAGGAACAAGAAAGAACGAAAATATATACAAAGATAGTCATGGGAATGCCTCCTAAGAGCGCTTGTTTTACGTCGCTAAGCTTGACGTTGCAAACTCTTTTAGGCGTGGATGGAAGGAGTAGAATGACTCCACGGTGGTTCCTTGAGCTTGAGCTTGATCGTCATCTCTTGAAGACCGGCTTGGCCTTTCTGTTTGAGGTCGTGATTGTTGGGTTCATTTTTGACAAGGTCGGGAGGTTGTTTCTCTTTGGTTTTCTTTGTCTCACAAGACTTTGGGGGTGAAGTTAAAACCATCTTCTCAACACTACCCATGTACTCCATTGTTTGAACTTGAACTTCTTCATTCTTATAAGCGATGTCACCACAATACTTTGTGAAGTAAGGTTTGACGGGATAGAAAACTTTGTCATTCACATACTCGAGCACTACCCTCTTATTCGGGAAGTCTATGCTTGCACCGGTGGTGTTTAGGAAATGTGTTCCAAGAAGAAGAGGGAGCTTGTGGTTTTTCTTCATCTTCATTACCAAGAAATCCGTTGGAATAAGACAATCTCCAATTTTGAGAGGATAATCTTCGATGATTCCAAGTGGGCATTTTGAAGAAGAATCTCCAAATGTGATTGAAGATGTGTAGTGTGTCATGCTCTTGATTCC